>OX424576.1:128768483-129013483 GCA_949152435.1 Gastracanthus pulcherrimus
TGTTAATAAAACTTATTAGCTTTTATTAGATTTTAATAACCATTTATAAAATGTGGAATTTGGACTCTAATAATAGTTTATAACACTTATTAATGTTTGAAAGATTTAATTATATATTTTTTAATTTTACAAATGTTTTCAATCTTTTATTAGGTTTTATTAGTTTTTTGAGCGTGTTAAATAATCTCCAAGAAAAAAGCTTAAAAAGCTAATAACAGCTGTTAGATCTTACTAGAGTTTAGTAGCTTTTATTAGTATCTTTGTGTGTTTTTAAAAACATTAAAACCAAATGAATAAAATATTTTTTTTAGATATTAGAAGACAAAACTAAAAATAATTTATAAAATGTCATAGTAGTTATGAATATATATTAGCTTTTTGAAATATTTTGAAAATATTTTGTTATATTAGCTTTTTGAAAAACTTACTAACATATCGTAAAAATTATAAATACCTATAAATCTTAATTATTGTATGTAAATATTTTTTAAAACTTATTAAAAGTTATTAGCTTTTTTGGACGTCACGCATTTTTGTGCCAAAATATATCGAAAATTTAATAAAAGCTAAAAAAAGCTAATAAAATCTATAAAATATTATTAACCATTATTAGAGTCCAAAATCTACTTGTTATAAATTGATCATCAAACTTTTTAGCTTTTATACGATTTTTTTTGGTATATAAATTTCCGCCTGGGTACAAACATATACATATACATACGTAAACATACAATGTCGCGCTTGTTGTGTTTCAAAATTTCCCTCCAAGACGCATATATGTATACATCACTGTGCGTGTGTGTATATGTGTGTGTGCATGCGCGAGTGTACGTGTGCGTGCTTGTGTGTGTGTGACTGCGTATGTTGTGTGTGTAGATATATATAAAAATTTAAATTTGATCTTTGAATTGATAATTATATGAAGCAGGGCAAATATACGATAATAATATTACGATACTCAATCTTTATTTGGTTTTTATTTCTATGTATAAATAAATTTCTCTTATTGTCTGCTAATATTGTATTAAGAAATTATTGCTTTTAAATTAGTATCAGATCTCCTTAAAATTTTGTTTGTGAGCTATTTTGTGAGCTATTTGAAAACGTACATTACATGTAAATGTCTCAGTTTTAACTCATTCAAAATTGATTTACATTTTTTAATAAATATAAAATAAAAACATTGTAATCTTAATAATATGATAATAAGATGCTTATAATAACTCGTTTTAAGAAAATAAACCTTACGGTCGGCCTTCAGTTGCATACAATGATGCTTCTACAGTTAGTCAGAAAAGGCGACATTATCATTTGAGTTTAGCTATGACCGATACTGAGTGTTACGAGACAGCAAAAAAAAAATAAGAAATAATGGAAATCTCAGTGGGCTGAAGTTGATGGACAAAATTGTTGATCCGGATACTGCATCTAAAATATTAAAACTAACTGAGAAGCCTGAGAGTTCACGCATGTCTCTTAAAGATGCTGTGAAATTAATTGTAGATGGTAACATGACTAAATTCACCTACAATCTATTGAGGGATAACGCACTTAAATACAACCATGACTTATATCCCACCTACGAAGAGGTATTAATTTAATTCTATATATTGCAATAATGACGTTAAGAAAAATACCCTGAAGATAGTGAGAGTAAAAAAGCGAGAACGTATGTATGATTTATCGCTAAACTACATAGAAAAAAAAATTTAACTAGTTTTACTATTATTATACAGAATGACGATATTTTGTGTTTACCGCGTGCACTCGTAGTAGGTGAAGCTCACATCACGTTAAACACTCACGATACTAAAGAAATAAAAAATTCTTGGCACGTCATTCGTGATGGGCGTAGAAAAATGCAAAAGGAGAGGGCGGACCAACTCGTGCGCGATGCTAGTGTTATAATACCCGACGGAGGTTGCGGAATGCGCGAGATAAAAAAATTCAAGATTTTTTTTATCCAACGGTATAGCAATTGTTGTTTACGATAAAAATAATTTTGGAAACGGTGAGCCAGGTTTTTTTGACGGGCGCGACGATTTGATAACGGATGATATCGAGTTTCATGGAAATATTAACAATAACCTTCTTTATGATTCGGAAGCGCGCCACTTTGACACAATATTAAATTTAACTGGGATAGCGAAAGCAAAGTTTTTTTTACTCCTTTTGCAACAAACGCTACCATCACGTTGATCAACGCTTATGTAAGCAAATTTGTCCTTACTGTTTCGTTTCACCTGCATGTAAAGCCGAAAGTATAAATACAATTAAATACGATTCATGCAACCGAGATTTCATTGATAAGGCTTGTTATAAAAACCACCAAAGAGATGGTTCTTACAAAAAAAAAAAATAATAAAAAATTATGTGACGTTTTGAAAATGTGTAGAAAATGTTGCAAGTTGACGCATTGTAATCGCGGAAAGCACGAATGCGGTGTTTTTTGGTGTAGATTTTGTGGAAAGCATCGCAGAGTTAACGATATGTGTCATATGCAACCGATAAATGATGATAACGGTAGAAAAAAACTGCGCTGAACCAGCCACCAGATCTAAAAAAATACCTGTTTATATTTTACGATTTCGAGACACGTCAGGATACGGCTTATCGAAATCACAGAACGACAAAAGTGCACATACCTAATCTCTGGGTAGCGCAGCAAGTGTGTTCCGATTGTCTAGATTCGGACGATATGACACAATGGTACAATACTTGTGGGATTCGCGAATATATTTTTCGCAAGGAACCGGTAAAAGAATTAATAGAAATTTGCATTCGTGAGAAGTCGACATTTGAACAAATAATATCTATAGGGTACAACGCACGCGGGTTTGACGCGCAATTTATTTTAAAAGAGTTAACAGAGCAATCGAGCCAAGTTTTACTGAGTGTTATTCTTAACGGTCAAAATATCATTACGTTGCAACTCAGACGAACAAAGTTTATAGACAGTTTAAACTATTTTTACATGAAGTTGAGCGCGCTACCGAGCACTTTTGATTTACCTGTTAGCATTAAAAAAGGTTATTTTCCGCATCTATTTAATCAGTTTGAAAATCAACATTACGTAGGCCAAATTTTACGCACCAGAGTCAATGTCAGATCGCGATAGAGATACTTTTTACGCTTGGAATAATGAGAATGCACCTCATTATATTTTCGACTTTGAACGAGAAACTCAAGTATTGCCGCTCTGAGGTTGAGATCTTGAGACGCACATGTTTGGTTTTTAGAAAAATATTTATCTCTGTCGGGGAGACAGATTCTTTTGTACATGCAACCACGATCGCATAAGCTTGTTCACACGAATTTAGAAAAAAAATTTTATTACCCAATAGCATAGGTATAATTCCACCAAACGGCTACAGACGCGCCGACAGGAACTCACAAAAATCCATCGAATGGTTATTGCAATGCGAGCGTGAAATAGGTCGAAAAATAATACACGCGGGAAGAGCTCGAGAGTTTAGGTTAAGCGAGGGATTTTTAGTAGACGGATATTTACACCCGGAAGCTGCAATTCACGCTCACGACAGGGGTACACTTTTCGAGTTCCAAGGCTGCTACACGCACGGATGTCCAAAATGTTTTAAAAATAATCGCGATAAAATTTTAATGTATTGTCGCTCTTTTAATGAATCTTGTGAGAATACACGTGAAAAAATCCGCTCGAATAAAGTCTCTCGATTACGAAACGCGTGAAATTTGGGAATGCGAATTCAAACGCATAAAAATGGAAAATCCAAAAAATTTTCGTTACGTATCAAATCATCCGCTTATCGTCACGTATTACAAAGCTAAAGAAGGCCAAAAAATTAAGTATACAGACATTTGTTCATTGTATCCTTATGTGTGTAAGAGAGGTCAGTTTCCGCTCAGACATCCACGCATGCGCATTGGCACGGAGTGTGAAGAACTGATGGGCGGTAAAAACAACTATTTAGCGCACGTAGAGGGCCTCGTAAAATGTAAAATTTTGCCACCGCGTAAATTATTTCTATCTTTATTACCTATCAAAATGCATAATCGACTATTATTCGCATTGTGTAGTTCTTGCTGTGAAGAAATGCGACAAGAAGACTGTAACCACGAAGAGATTCACGAGCGCGAGTTCACTGATACATGGGTGGCCGACGAGTTGAGAAAAACCATTGAACTTGGATACAAAATCATTGAAATATATATAATTTGGCAGTATCGGATGACGCTCTTCGATCCGCGCACGGGTGAAGGAGGCTTGTTTGCTGGTTGCGTAAAATTATTTTTAAAAATAATGCAGCAAGCGAGCGCCTGACCGTCTTGGTACGAGAATGAGACTAGTAGAATGCAATATTTGCAAGAGTACAAGCGAAACGAGGGAATTCAGTTAGAGCGCGCAAAGATAGAAAAAATGCAGGCTTGCGTGCCGTTGCAAAACTCTGCTTAAACTCTTTTTGGGGTAAATTTGTCCAGCGTAGTAATTCGAAACCAACTGAAATAATAAATACGCCGAAAGATCTTCTTAAACTCCTAGTATACCCTGAAATAGAAGTATTCGATGTATTGTCCGTAAGTGATGAAGTTTCGGATGTTAATTAGCAGTTTAGAAAGGAGGCTGTAGCACCCACCTCGCACACAAACGTCGTTATTGCCGCGTATACTACCGCACAGGCTCGCCTCAAATTATATAGTTTTCTGGAACCCCTATCGGCGAGAATTCTTTACTATGACACTGATTCGTGTGTATTCGTGTGTAATGAGAGTGCTGCAAACTAATACAGCCCCCCTCTCGGCTCTTTATTGATATGACGGATGAGTTAAAAAGTTACGGGGAAGGAACCTACATTCATACGTTTCTATCCGGCGGCCCAAAATTTTACGCATTTCGAGTACTCACCGCCTCTACGGGTGCTACTATAGAGTGTTGCAAAATCAAGGGAATATATTTAAATTTTATGAATTCTAAAAAAATAAATTTTGAAAGTATTAAAGTTCTCCTCGATCGTATGTTTTACGATGAAAAAAAAGAAAATGTAATCATACCGTGCAATAACGAGGCTGAAAAAGAAAAAGAAAGTGCAAACAATTTTAAAATAAAATTTAAAGTTATAAGACGTATGCCTACTCATGACGTTGTAACGCGCGATGAAACGAAAACGTGTTGCATTGTTTTGAAAAAAAGACGATACGTTTCGCATCACCCGCGTTGTCGAGGACCGCTACACAGAAAAAGTGGCTTAGATTGAACATATAAATTAAATTATGAAAAGCAATATTACGATCTCTCGCACGAGGCGGGATACGCGGGCGCGCGAAATCTCATATGTGTAAAAAATAAGGATAAATCTCTGACTAACGAACAAGAGAAAAAAAGAATTTATGAATGGTTGAGTAATCAATACGCTTACTCTCTTCTTCGGCCCATACGTCGAAAATTTCCTAGATTGCGCTATAACGTTACAAATATCGACGATTTATGGGAATGCGATTTGCTACATAAACTACAATAAAAGAATATAACGACGGCTACTGTTATCTTGTACTCGTCGTCGACGTACTCAGTAAATTTTCGTGGGTTAAAACACTGCGCGATAAAACTGCCCATAACGTGGCAGCGGCGTTTGAAAAAATTCTCAAGCGAGCGGTAGGTCGAAAGCCCCTCTGTTTACAGTCGGACCGAGGCAAGGAGTTCGTCGGCTCGGCCTTCCAAGGCCTTCTAAAGAAACACGATATACGCTTCCGAGTCGCGAGAAATCCCGACATCAAAGCAGCTGTAGTAGAAAGGCTCAACAGAACGATACACGAACGCATGTGGCGATACAATTCGCATAAAAACACCAAACGTTACATCGATGTAGTGCAAAAGATTATTTATGCTTAGAATCACACTTTACACACGGGCATAAAAATGAGACCCTCAGAAGTTAATATAAATAACGCTATAAAAGCAAGCGAAAATTTAAAAAGATGGGCGCGACAACAAAGTATCAATAAAAAACAGAGGGCGCTCAACGTTACAGTTAAATACGCAGCCGGCGATTATGTACGTATCAGTCGAACTCTAAATACCTTTGAGAAAGATTATGAAAAAAATTTTAGCGAAGAAATATTCAAGCTAAAACATGTATCAAAACGTCAAAATTTGCGCACATGTATTCTAGAAGACTTGAACGGCGAGATAATTGACGGATTTTTCTATACAGAGGAGCTGGCACCCGTTGGTAAAAGCTGCATGACAGCTGATAAGGTTTTTAAGGTAGAACGTGTCATTCGTACAAAAGGGAGCGGGTCGAATAAGCAAGTGCTCGTAAAGTGGCAAGGTTATCCGGATAAATTCAATTCTTGAATTTAAGAAAATGGAAAACACCGACGAATTCTATCTTATTTTACCCTTAAATAGCAGCCTAATGTTGTACATAGATAATCAACAAGCTGTTATACTACTCATTTGTCGCGCAAAATAAAACTAACAGGTGATTGGTACGTTGGCCTCGCAGAAATTCGCGTACCGTGTACGATTACGCATATCAACGAGTATGAGGCATTTTACAATTTTAAATTGGATAATAAAGAACGCGAAGAAATGTATTTTTTTACACACGGTATTTACGAAAATATTGACCAATTAGCCGCACAAATAAACAAACCGAATGGGATTCACAATCATTTAATGCTCATACCGGCAATTTTGCAAAAAGGTTATTACATTCTGCAGCGACAATGCGCATGTGATCAGACGCATTACGCGCAGTTTAACAAAAAAATAAGGCGTGTATTCGGTTTTGAGGATGCTGTGAACAGAGAGGGGAAGGGGACTTTTACCACCTCGAACTTGGGTAGCGTCATTGCGCTGGGTAACAGTCTCGCTTTGCTCTCTCGTGCTATACCCGACCATCTGTATATCTACACAGACATATGCGAGCCGTATACAGTCGATGATACTCAAGCATCGCTTTTACGTATCGTATCCTTGGACACATCAAAATATAAATTCGGAGCGAACGTTGTGAGACAATTTACACCTATACACTATATTCCGCTTTTGCAACATAGCTTCCGATCTATCATTATCGATATAAGATATCAATACGGTCAACGCATACCATTTGAGTACGGAACTTTGACGGTTACGCTTCACTTTAGGCGTAATCGTTAAAAAATATGTAAAACATGAGTCACTACATACGTTATTACAACGATCAAACAGGCGGTGGCTGTATGCGAAACGTTTTTGCAGGCTCAACGTTTCAGTGCGATAGTGGTGTAGGAGTGTGGCTAGGCGGATTATTTCGCAGAATTCTTCCGTACGTTGCTTCCGGTGGACGGGCAGTAGGTAAAGAAGCTGTACGCGCGGGTATTAATGTTTCTGACGACGTCGCAAACAGCGGTGCTAATTTCAAGGAAGCTGTAAACTATCGAGCAAAAGATTCTGGCAAAAATTTAAAGAGAAAAGCCTCCAATAAAATCGCGAATATGATGAAGGGGTCCGGTTATAAATCGAGAGCTGTTAAGCGCAGGCGGCAGTTAAGAAAGACACGTGTATCGGGTAGCATCGGCACCCCGCGCAAAAAAAATAAACAAAAAATAAAAATACGCGACACCGCCGTTAAATGAAGGAGGGCGCAAAGAACGAGAAGATAGAGAAAGAAGCCGACTATTACTATTTTTAGAAATATAACCGATATTTTTGGACCAAAGTAATTTTCATCACGTTCGCAAAAATGGCTTTTTTACACACTCATTCGACGGAATGTATGACGAGTGAACTAGGTATCTTCGGCAACTCAGACATCGATAGAAAGCAGTGCTTACTTGAATTACAAGCCTGTGTCGTCACTCAGTGAGGAGGGGGATGCGCCCTTGGAATTTGTAGTGCCAAGCGCAAGCGAGCATTATATAGATCTAGCGCACAATATGCTTTACATTCAGGCAAAAATCATATCCGTTGATACAGACGCTGAAAATACTAAAGTTGCACCAGTTAATAATTTTTTGCATTCTATGTTTAATCAGATTGACGTATTTTTCAACCAAAAACTCGTTTCACCACTAAATAACGCGTACCCCTACAGGGCCTACATAGAGTCACTACTCAACTATTCTCCCGCAGCTAAAGAGTCGCATTTGACGTCTAGTTTATGGTACGAGGATACGGAAGACGCTTTCGATTCCGCGCCGAACGCTGCAGCCCCGCTAGTCGTGAACAAAAGCGCTAAGAATCGTCAATATTTTACGCGCAATGGCCGCGTGTGTGACATGCAATCATTCTTGCATCTCGACCTGCTGAATCAAGATAAAATGTTAATTACCGGTGTAGAAATGAGAATTCGCTTAGTAAGAAGCAAGGACGCGTTTTACTTAATGGATGTTTCCGATGACGGTAAATTCAAAGTGCATATAAAAGAAGCAACACTCATCGTTCGCAGAGTTACAATCAGCCCGGGGGTCTTACTCGGCCACACAAATGCATTAGCAAAACTCATAGCCAAATATCCAATCACACGTGTAGAGGTAAAATCGTTCACACTTCCCGCGGGTATTCTCGGCGATGCAATTGAAAACGTCATACTCGGGCAGTTACCGAAAAGAATAATCATTGGTTTTGTCGACAATAGAGCATGTAACGGAAATCGGAGATTTAATCCATTTAATTTCAAACTTTTTCAATTAATTATCTCTCTCTGAATATATCGACGGTGTACAAATTCCGAATAAACCTCTACAGCCACGATTTACAGGGCACTCTGAACTACATATAGACGCCTTTCAAACACTTTTTACCGGCACAGGCATACATTTTCTCACTGTGCCACACACTGGAATCTCGTGCGCTCGGGTAGTATGCGCATAGAGGCGGTTTTGAGCAGGTGCTCGCATTGACCATAAACTGTATTGTTTATGCTGAGTACGATAATGTTTTGGAGATTGACTCGAACAGGCAAATCATAACTGATTTCAATGCGTAAGACTTTAACGACTTTGACGACGACGACGACGACGATGACGACAACGAAAAAACTGATGGGGACATGAGTATATTAGGCCTAAAACAAACCACAATCAGATCAGTTTCTCGCACAGTAGTCATAGCTAATACACACACCTCTCAAAAGCTTAAAATGGATTACGGTATCGACATACAGGGATTTCGCGATGCATATAAAAACTTCTTACCGAAAGAAGTTGCAGCGATATCACTAAAAAATCACGTCATCGGACACTGGATAGTATGTGGACCATGCGGTTTTAACGATTTACCTACAGATGTGCGTCAAAATAACAATTACTGTTCGCTCGATGTGAACGGTCTACAGTGGTTTGAAGGCGAAGTTTCTCTTCGCGAATTACGACGAAAAAGCCGTGTATCTGGAATCAATGATAGCACGCCGCATTATAAATGTCGAGCATTACGATGCACCGAGTTTTCAACATCTCGAGCAGGCGTTTCCAGCTGTGTTGATGTGTATAACACACAGCGCGCAAAAATTTGAGAATAAAAAAGATTTTTGCGCAATGCACAGAGCTTATCAGATCAGAAAGTGGTTTTTCACGCTTCTTTCAAAAGATACGCTCAACCTGTCCGTTATACATAGCGAGGTCTTCTACGGTGCACTGCCATCGACAGCAGAGAGTGAAACACCTACGATTCGCGGAAGAGGGAGGACAAGTAGTCGACGGAGCGATAGAAGAAGACGGTCGGCGGCAAAGCGAGAAGGTCTATTACGACGAAGTAGCCGATGACGACGACGACGACGAAGTGCCCAACGTCAAAAAGCTAGATATCATTGACGAGTCGGACGACATAGATGATGAGTGCGAGTGTGTGCTCAACTGTTTAAAATGAACACGAGCCCAATAATGAGTGCCATTAGAGGGCTAAACGCCAACTCGATCGGTGTTTATGCAGCAGATCACGTGCCCAAATTTTTAAGTCTCCCTGCTGCTATTGTATCAAACATCCATACGTCGGATAAGCCTGGTTCGCACTGGATTGCCACTTACATCGACAAAAATGGTTACGGAAACTACTTTGGCATCTACGGCGTTGCACCTTTCTCACAGTATCATCTCAATTGACTCCGAAGTAACTGCGTGCGATATCAATGGAATAAAAAAAATTACAAAGTGTTGATTCGCAAGTGTGCGGAAAATATTGTATTATGTTCCTGTATAATATGTGTGATGGTGTATCTCTACGCTCGTTTTGTAACACCTTTTCACGAAATACGCGTAGCAACGATGCATTAGTTGCAAAGTTTTATAAATGTATTGTTAAACAATTACAAAGTAAGAGGTACGTTCGTCGGCAAGTTAATGTGTTTCCACGCCAGAGCTATATTGGAGCTGGGTGTGTCAATCAATCATGTACTTCGAAAATGGAATGTTTGTCATAATAAATTTTTATACTTTTGTACACTTAGTATTATAAGAAACATATGTACCCTGGTAGAAAATTATCTAGTTTTATCGAGGCCCTCGATTATTTTCTACCAGGGTACTCTCTTTTTTTTTATTTCTAAAAAATATTGTAATAAATTTAATCACATGATATTTTAATTTAGTGTGTTATACTTTTATTTTTACCCTCGACGTTTCGCTTGTTTACTGATTTTTAAAAATTCACCCATACATGAATTTAAATATGTAGTTATTGTTTTTTAAATAATTTATGTTCTTCAATAAAATATTTACATTTTTTAATGATAACTTTTTATGTGTTTTGTTTCACAGCTGTACTTATTTCTTATTAAAACAAAAAAATATTAAAATTAAAATTAAATTTTTAAGATATGTGTCTCCTTTGACTAAACAATTATTTAAATAATTGAA
Organism: Gastracanthus pulcherrimus; assembly: GCA_949152435.1. Lineage (NCBI taxonomy): Eukaryota > Metazoa > Arthropoda > Insecta > Hymenoptera > Pteromalidae > Gastracanthus > Gastracanthus pulcherrimus. The sequence continues at coordinate 128,779,299 of OX424576.1, forward strand.
GATTTTATTAAATTTTTATGTGCGTATTTCGTAGAACTCAGTTGACCGTTGACACCTTAAATTTTATTGTACGGAGAAATTTTATTTAAACTTTCTGCTTTATTATTTTATCGAGAAAAAGTTTGCAACGAAATTGCTCTCTCTTCGGGTGGCAAACTCATATTCGCGATTGGCTGTTTAATAATTAACATCCGTTTTTCCACCCAATCTTCGCACTAGCGGTGGTAGGAATAGCAGGATATAAGAAAGGGTGTTTCGAGCATCGACTACAGTCGCTTACTAGCAGCCACTCTGCTCGTGTACAGTAATTGCGAAAAAATATACATCAATTTTAAAAAATGGCTAACAACGAGAACGCTGCATCCATCTGCAAAACTACATCGAAGACGCTTTCTAATTTGCTGCTGCCACCAAGTACTTATTTACTCAATAGATCTCACTCTAAGCGCGTAATTATAGGCCTTGAAAATCACGGTGGGTTATACAGACCTGTCGTAAAGCTTGGCGGAGCAGGCTCGCGATTCGTGGCCCTGGGTACGAGCAGCTGGGAGCTTTTCATCGATCAAATGGAGGCTATGAGTGCGTACTTAAAAAACTCATATACATTCTATCAAGATTTTGGAAAGCCATGCATGATTTTCTTCCCCAATCACGGCCTCAATTTTACGATGGCTTACGGCTCGAGAGCAATAGCCCTCGACGAGAGACCACCCGCTGACGGTTCGCCTACAAAGCTCAACAACATAGGTCAGCCGCACGAGGCGCAGCTATACGAGGATATGGAAGCAACCACTACATTCGAACCGCCCGGCAAAAAGAAGAAGAAGCACGATAATCCACCAAGCATCGTCATGCAGGTAACTACACTCGAAGGACTGTCGCAGGTGCGTGAATGTACTAGTGTGCGCCTTAAACATGTTGAAGAGTGTGCTACTTTCGTTAATCGTGCTGTCGAATACGTTCTAGATTTTTTAAAAAGTGAATTAAAAAAAGAAGATTAGAGACGATTGCTAAAAATATTCTCAAAGAATTGAATGCTTTCGCGCAATATTACGCTATTCACAAAGCCGAAATTGAAAGTAGAGTGAAAACGAGTATGGAAATGGTAATTTTTAATCTGGACACACTGAATATTGTGTTAATGGAATTATTTGCTTATTGTTTACCTTTAATTGCAACAAATTTATCCGAAATTATGTTTTCTACGTAAAATATCTTTATAAAGAGAACTTGTACACTATAGAAATAAAATAAAAGCTAAAATTGTAAAACAAAGAAACAACTCATTTTACCTCATCCATAACCTTTTAATTTTTCCCCTTATTTTTAACACATTTACATATACTTTTATAAAATTAATAATACATACACACACACAGTCAAGGTGTGTGTATTTTTCTCTGTTTGCGTACGTACTATGAGAGCATTCATTTACGGTATACTAGATTACTACTCTTTCAAGAAAACTCATAAATGTGAGATGTAGAAAAATTTAGTATGGCTGGACGGCTCGTTGACGAAGCACTCGCTTCAGTTTTGCTTTGCTCGCTCTGTAGTTCGGAAGCTTTAAAAAAATGTCTTGCTGCGCTAACGAAGAGTGTGTACTAACTCATCTAAGTTTAAAAGACAGACTAGAAGGATTCTCATGGATCCAAATTGTTAATAACATCAACAATGTGCATCGAGAAGAGAGCAGAACTATGCTGAAATACTTATAGAACATACTACCGAGTTATCTAGTGGATAACAGATCGAGTGTTCACATCACCCACCCCGCGAGATATTTCATATCGCGGTACAAACCATGAATTAAGGGTGTTTAAATAGTGCCTGCGTATATGGTACGCGGTATTTTGTTAAGAACACACTCCGAAACAGATATGCTCGTGTATATTTTCGAGCAATCGAAAATATAAATATCAGGCACAATAGAATACTCAACGAATATTTGGATAGTATCCCTAATGCAGATGGTTTGGTTGGAGCTGAAGTAAGATTTAAGTACAAACACAATCAAAGAAGATACACAATCAAAGCGCCATTCAGATTTTTGATAGCATTGGCGCGGACAATTGATGTTAAAGAAATATCTTTAACAGAAGAGAAAGATGAGTATGACTGCCCGATTCACCATGGAATTGTGTAAGTTAATTCAAGCGCGCGCGCCAGCGCGAGCGTGCCTCCTTCGTTGCTGAGAGCTATCCTCGAAAAAATTCTGGAAAATTTTGGAAAATACTAGTAAATTTTGAAAATTTTATATATATACATGCATACATATACATATATATAATATGTCATAGACTTAAGTGGACGACTTGAAATATTCTATTCTCAATCCACTTTGTAGACGACAAAGAATGGCCTTCTATGTGCACTTATTATAAAAAATACGGTACGCAACTCGGGGCAAAAAGGTGTTTCCAGACTCGGATGATGATTTTGAGCACTCGGAGCCCTCGACTTCCACTCGTGCTCAATCATCACCCTCGCTTGGAAATACCCATTTTCGCCCCTAGTTGCGTAATATACTATATTTCTTATATTCATACCATAACTAATGTATTTAAAAGTTATATCCCCAAATCTAGAGAAAATTGTTCAACGGGATCACTTGGAATCCCGGGAGTAGTCGATTAGGAGCTTAATAACTATTGTGATTTTATATAATGTGCTGAATCAAGATTTTAAGGTTATTTTACAGTAAAATGAAAGGTATTAATAGTAAAAAAATCAGAATGATTGCATTTGAAAGGAAGAATTTTTATGGATTCATATAAATAAGTTTTGATTTTGAGCTCAAAGGTGGTGGGCTCCCTTCAGATAGCTCTAGAGACCAATTTAAGTTGTGTCACACGGATGATAACACTCAAACTGACGGACTAAGCTTTAATATTTTTATTTTAAAAATATTCTTTTTAATAAATATATATTTATTTAAAAAAATGCATTTCATGCATCCTTACATGATCATATATGACCATATATGGGTATATACGAATTCACGTAAATGTACAAATGAAAACTCCATTTATAATCATACATAACATGTCCAAATATAACTCTATACTATTATATATGACTGTATATGTATACATATAAATTGCAAATGAAAGACCATATATAACCAGTAGTCCGGACGTTAATTTTTTTTTATTTTTATTTTCACTCGGGCCGGGCAAAAATTGCTTCTAGAGACCTCAAAAATCATGCTTGCATAGGTTTTAAACACATAGCATCGACTTTTCCCGTGCCTCAAAACACCCGAAGTTTCTTATGGGTTTTACATGTAAAAAACGGGTCAAAACCTTTATCCTTTGGATAACCAGTGGAAGTTGTGGAATTTTAACTTGAGAAGCATATTTTGCCATGTATTTTAAGCCGGTGAATCGAATGGTGCTATTGGTTTTTGCCAGGATAGTGAAATAAAAAAGTTATAAACCAAAATCGTCAAAAAAACTCGTAAAAAATCGCAAAAAATCGCGTGAAAAATTGACTTTAAACGTTGATAATCAGTGAAAAATTGACAATTTTTTTTCAATACATATATTTTCATGTATTTTGAGCTCTTAAATCAAATGGTGCTATTGACTTTTGCCGGTTCAATCGAGAAACCAAGTTATAAACCAAAATCGTCGAAAAACTCGAAAATCACGGTAAAAAGGCCAAACAACGAGTTTGTTGTAATGTCACTGATACTGAGTCAATTTTTTTATCATAAAAGGTATAGTTGTATAGTTATTTTCGGTTTTAGGTAAGTATCTTCATTTTAAAACAAAGAAAATCCATTTTATAACGGTTGATGTCTTAATAATGATAATTTTTCAGAGACCGAGAAAAAAATTGTCACATTTCATTTCCTAGGTAATTTTTTTAATCCACTAAAGATTATTAAAAGTTTATTATTTTTTCTGGCTGAACCAATTCAATATATTTATTATTTTTAATGTATATTAAAAGTATTTCCCATTTTAAAATTCTTTGTACTTTTATCTGATAATAGTCACTTACATTTTTAACAATTAATTTTTAATAATTTGTTTTTAATCATAATAAAATTAATTCTTATTTTGAAAAATTACTTGATTACAGTCAATCGAAGAAATTTTTAATGATAATAAAATACATGTAACTTTCATCGATACCGGTATCAATACTTTGGTATCGATAATTTTTTTAGGTATCGCCTATCCCTAGTCAACACGCTAATATATTCGCTCTGAAGTTGGCTTCGTGACGTGGAGTGATATTTGAACTCCAACACCATGAAGACTAGAGTAAAGGAATATGAACGTAATGTTTAAGGAATATTCAATTTTTTAATACGCCTAAGTAGAACTTCAAGCAGCAGGGAGCGCTGAAATCGTCGGTTTCCTATAAATATAGATATATTAATTGAATACCGATAGAATTATGTTCGAAAATACAAATATCTAGTATTAAACGCAAAAAATATCATATAATTTAACAAAAAAGAAATATGTAGACTTAAATGCATACTATATTATGAAAAATTATAAATTTACTTAGCTCTGTATCGATATTAGCACTGGTTTTTTGTTTAAAAACAGTTTATTATAAATGTTTTGTTCACCATTTTTATCAAATATTATTGTAAGTTCATATAGATTCAATAGGCATATTTGATATATGTTAATACCTTAATAAGCGTTATAACATATATGAAAAAATTAACATTATAAATTTTTTACGTATTTGTCATTTTTCGCAGTCCACCAGCTTTCGTCTTTTCGAATTATTCATATGTAGTTCAAGATGCTTCGTAAGCATTTCACTTCAACAATCAGCAATGTACAGTATTCCCAATTATCTATTATTATAAAGAAAACTCTAAATTAAAACATAAAAGTTTCATCTTCCTCTCAGATAGTTTAAAACACGATACTTCTGCCGTCTTTACAATTCAGAAGCAATTGATTCCAGAAATAAAAAAACTATTAAAAATGTTAAATTTATATACGTCACAGATGGTGCCAAGCTACATTTCAAAAACCGATTCCAGATCGCTAATCTAATCAACCATAAAGAAGATTTTGGAATCGAAGCGGAATGGCATTATTGCGTAACAGCACACTGTAAAACTGGATATGATGGTTTAGAAGCTATATTTAAAAGAGAGGCTTACCAAGCAAGTCTTCTAGCTAAACCATCTGAAGCGATTTTGACTCCAGAAGCCCTTTTTCATTGGGCAAGCAAACATTTCGAAAACGTACAAATTTTTATTTATAGTAAGATAGACCATGATAAATCAACACGACACTTGAATAAAAGATTCTCAACGGCATTAGCAGTACCCGAAATTTTAAAAATCACTCGTTTACTATTCAACAACCAAAAATGGTAGTTATTAAACGATTTTAGAATGCTGCCAAAGGAGTAGAATTTTATGCAGAAAATGCTTAGTATTTGATCCTTCAGAAACAAAAAAAAATGATTTTTTAAGAACCATTACTAAAATAGTGCAAGATACGAAAAATCTAATAATATCCAAAAATCTTCTAAGAAAAGAATAACTCTTTTAAATCCGGAATAATCTTAATGAAAATACCGCTAACGATGCATTGGCACGTATCTTCTCTAAAATCGTTTATCGTTCCAATATGCATAATATAATGTTTGAAATATAGAATCTGTATATTTTACTCCTCTATAAGTAAGATTTACTCAGCTATACTCAACTAAACAATAAAACACACATTCATATGGAGATTTTATAAACACATGATTTTCAAACTCCATAACCTCAAAACATGATTATAACGCGGTTTTTTATGAAATTGAAAATTTTATTATTACAAAGCTTCTTGTAGAAGGACGCAATATTATCATAAACATGACATTCCTGTCAAAATAATAGCTAAAATAGTATCAAATTTAAACAATTTGACCTTGTCTTTGAACAGTTGTCCTTGAAATGACCTTGAAAATGAGCTTTTGAGTCAAGGTTAAAACCGAGAACAGCATTGTATTCCTCTGTGAAAAACCAACGAAGAATGATGATGAGCTTTTCTTGTACACTATTTCCAGTCTCAGCCACGTAAAACTGCATTTTTTGACTGTTCTTTGAGGTTATGGACGAAAGGTGGCCCCATAAACCAAAACTAACGGTGGATTCGTATTCAGCGGGAAAATAACCCGAATAAGCTTTGTCCCTAATCTTTTTACCACTATTTCGAGTTTCAGCCACGTAAAACTGCATTATTTGACTGTTCTTTGAGGTTATGGACGAAAGGTGGACCCAGAGATCAAAACTAACGGTGGATTCGTATTCAGCGGAAAAAAATACATGCGAATAAGGTTTGTCCCTAATTTTTTGACCACTATTTCAAGTCTCAGTCACGTAAACTGCATTTTTTGACTGTTTTTTGAGGTTATGGATGAAAGGTGGCCCCATAGACCAAAACTAACGGTGGATTCGTATTCAGCGGGAAAAAATACATGCAAATGGTGGCCCCATAGACCAAAACTAACGTTGGATTCGTGTTCAGCGGGAAAAAATACATGCAAATAACCATTTTACTAATTTTTTCTTTGCCCCTGCAAGTTTTAAGAACATTTAACTGATATTCCGTGGTGTTATCGACGTATTGTTAGAGCTGCACCAGCCCACCATTTTTAATTTTTCAAAAAGGCCACTCAGTAATGGAAAGTAGATATATTAAGCTAAATTTTAAGCCCGGACACGAATTTTTTTGAGCCTCTGATTTTTGGACAGAGGGGGTGGCTTTTTTGACTAAGAATGTCATTACGAATGCCATATATATATATGAATGAATGAGTGAGGGAAGGCTGGGTAGATAAATAAATACACAATTCTTCGCGGGGAAATAAGACAACTTGCCTCGGCGTAAAAACTCCCACGAGGCAGAGAGAAAAGCCGGGACAAGCGAATAATTTATTTAATAAAGAGGAAATTATACATAACAAAAATAGATTCTAAGATAGGAACAAAAAAGAAGGGAGAGAGAAGGTGACAAACACAAATACCCTAACGCTGTGAGGTACCATTAACGCGCGCAAGTGAGCTCTCTTACCTTAAATACTAGACGGGAGAAACGTGGAAACGTTGGGATGCACCTCCTTGGTCGCAGGACGCCTCGACGTCTCGAGGGAACCGTGCCTGGACCACGGGCAGACCCTTTGGCCCTGCCGCGTAGGTTATCGCCAGGTGGAAGTCGGCACGTCGAGGGAGCTCGCACGTGGCTGGACCTTCCCAATCGTCTTTCGCACCGAGCACACACACACACACACACACACACACGACTCGATTTACGCACACACACACCCGATGCAGACAATTAAAATCCAGTATCGGGTCCGATGCGCTGCCTGGAATCACGCCAGAAAAAGTCGGTCTCTGCGGGAGAGAAAACGGAACAGCCGCACACGTGCATAAGGCGCGCGAGAACTTCCGCTCTCGCGGCGCTCGCATCCGCTCGGCCGATAAGCGGCGGCGCGCGCAACTACTCGGCCGATTGTAATACGCGGCGATCGGGGAGCTACGGCGCGCAATTCAAATTTCCCCCAAAGGCTTAACCCCCCTGCGCAGAGAGCCGAGTATTCTCGTCCAAACGGAATTGTTCCCGTATGCAGGAGGACGAGTATTCTCGTCCAAACATTTTTTATCATAACTTTTGAACAAAATAACTATAAGACATCAACGACCCCGCAAATTAAAGCCTAAAATATATGTAATAAGATAGCTGGAGTTTGAAATACGATTTTGAATGTTATTATAAAATTATTATAATCTGAAAAATAAGAAAATTACGTTTTTTTATACTTATTGTATGCAATTGTAAAATCTTTCGTAAATTGCTTAAAATAGCTCAAAATAGCTTGAAAACCCTTACTTAGAGGTTTTCAAGGTCGCTTATTACGATTCTGCAGTTATAATTTCAAAATTCAAAATGGCGTATCCAATATGGCGGCTGTTAAAATTATTCCCGAGAATTATAAGAATATTTTCTAAAAATATGAACGTAAATAAGCTTTTAACATTATCAATATTATAACTATTATTACAATTTCAAAATTCAAAATAGCAGATCCAATATGGCCGCTACATACAAAATTCCTGTATATTATTTAATAATATATAAAACAATCGTATAATTAATACGATTGTTTTCAAAGAAACTAACCATACATGGGTTTGCGGGGTCGCCGATTACGAATCTGCTGTCAGAATTTCGATATTCGAAATGGCGGATCCAATATGGTCGCCACATACACAATATCCGGACATTACAAGTTTATTTGAAGAAAATAACCATACATGGGTTTTCGGGATCGCTAATTACAAATCTGCTGTCAGAATTTCGATATTCGAAATGGCGGATCCGATATGGCCGCCACATACGCAATATCCGGACATTACAAATGTATTTGAAGAAAATAACCATACATGGGTTTTCGAGGTTGCTGATTAGGAATGTGCTGTCAGAATTTCGATATTCAAAATGGCGGATCCAATGTGGCCACCACATACGCAATATGGTGACATTACAAGTGTCTTTGAAGAAAATAACCTTACATGGGTTTTCGTGGTCGCTGACTACTTATTTGCAGTCAGAATTTCAGAATTCAAAATGGCGCAATTATTATCTCTGTTATAGAGTGAAATATTAAAATTACCATCTAAACTACAACATTTCTGGATATTACGTGGTATTTAAATGACACGTTCGTTTTTTGCTGAGAAAAGTTGCACAAGTCCCAAAAACCCATGTATGGTTATTTTTTTTTAAACGCTCGTATTATACAAAAATTGCTTATGTGGCGGCCATATTGGATTCACCACTCTAAAACTCGGAGGCACGATGGAACATACCCTGGAGTTCCTTATCCGCTCCCTGGAAGTTTCTGGCGTTGTCGCTGTAGAGATTACGGCAAATGCCTTGTCTCCCTACGAAACGACGATACGCACAGACGAAGGACGCTGAAGTTAAGTCGCTAACGAGCTCTAGATGAATAGCTCGAGTAGTGAAGCAAGCGAACAAAGCGATATATCCCTTATAAGACCGATTCCCTCGACCCTTTGCCATACGAACTTGGAATGGGCCCGCGTAATCGAGTCCTGACGTAGAGAAAGCTCTATCCTTTGTCACTCAATCAGCGGGGAGCTCACCCATAAGTTGTTGAGCTGAGTGAGGCTTAGCACGTTGACAAGGCATGCATGCGCGAATTGTTGATTTAACTAGTCGATTTCTACCTAGGATCCACACCTGAGGCATTAAAATGCTCGATGTTAAAGTGGAACCACCGTGAAGACACTGATGATGAGTGTGCCGCACGAACAACAGACTAAGGACAGAGTGCTGCGGCAAAATCGGGGGATGCTTCTAGTCAAAGGAGAGATTAGAATGAGCCAATCGATCTCCCACACGCAGGAGTCCATCCACCTTGCTCACGAAAGGATTTAAGCTGCTGAGCTGATTGCTCTTCGGCAATCTCTTCCCCGATGACAGCAGTCTAATCTCTACTGCAAAGACACCTGCTTGAGCTAAACGAATAACCGTTACCCGAGCTTCAGATAGCTCAGAAGTGGTCAAGAATTGCGTCGAATCGCCTTCCGTCAACCTTCTCTTGGTCCGCAAACGGACAAGAGGACGTCTGCAGAAAACTACGAAGCGAAAAAGTGCTGTCAAAGAGGAAAAACGAGCCAATATCTCGGCTTTTTCAAAACGTGGACGAGCGTGATGAGCTCTGATCGGGTCAGCCGGCCGAGGCCACACTGCCGGAGGCATGGATAGCCACGCCGGACCCTGCCACCAGAGAGCGCTATCAGCCAACTCTCCCGGATGAACCCTTCGCGTCGCCAAGTCCGCCGGATTCTCCTTCGTCGGAACGTGAGTCCACGTGGCCGACGGCAACGTAGTTTGTATCAAGGATACTCGATTACAAAGGTCTTCCAATAGCACGGGTGCTTACGAAGCCACATAAGCACGATCTGACTATCAGACCAGGCAAAAATTGGATGACCTCGTAGAAAATCCAAAGTAGTCACATGCAGGATGAGTTTTGCGAGAAGAGCAGCGCCACACAACTCCAAATTGGGAATGCTCACCGTTTTCACGGGAGCTACCTTGGATTTTGCCGACAATAACGACACCCGGCAATCTTCATTACCCTCATCAATTCGCAGATATACCACTGCGGCATAAGCTCGAGAAGAAGCATCGGCAAATTCATATATCTGTTAAGAACAAGCAGCTGTACCCCCTAGCCAACGTTCGATGGACAGAGAAGGCAATGCAGATAAACTCTTGCAATAATCATACCAGCGCTCACGGATCTCAGCTGGCAGTGATGAGTCGCATTCGCACTTCAAGATCCACATATCTTGCATCAAGATCTTGGCCGTGACCGAGACTGGGTCAATCCAACCTAACGGATCGAATAAACGCGTAATATTAGAGAGGACGGACCTTTTCGTTTGAGCAGCAGCCAAATTCTCAATACTAGACGCATTGAACCGAAATGCATCTTGCGATGGGACCCACTGTACCCCTAGAGCCTTAACTGACTCATCCTCATCGATCTGCTTCTCAGTGATCTGCCGTACCGAGTCTGGCAGCAATTCCGGATGATTTGCAGCCCACTTGTCCAACTCGATCCCAGCAGAAGCTAAGAGCTCCGTAAGCTCGACCCTCTTCCGGATTGCAGTCGACAAATCATCCGCTCCTGCAAATGTGTAATCGACATACGTTTCTGACTGAAGACAACGAGCCCCGATCGGAAACCGATTCCCTTTATCTTCATCTAACTGCGAGAGAGTGCGAATTGCTAAATAAGGAGCACAAGCCGTCCCATAAGTGGCCGCAGTCCGGCGAAAATCAACTGGTTCAGATGCAGCATCGGGCGCCCAGACGATCCTCTGGTAGTCCCGATCTTCCGGCCTCACCCGAATCTGTCGAAACATCTTGACTATATCAGCAGTGAAAGCGAATAGATACCTACGCCAGTTCAACAGAATCAAGGAGAGATCACTCTGCAACGGAGCCCTGTGAACAAAGAAGCAGTCAACGAATGTACGTCTCGCGTATGACGAGAGGCGTCGAACACAACCCGTAGATTCCACTTTGATGCGAGGCAAATACCAAGCATCAGACCGATGGATCTCCGACGAAGGAACCCGCGACATGTGACCTAACCTTTCATAAGTTTTCATGAATTCAACGTACGCTTGGGTAAGCTTCGGATCACGAGAAAGCTGACGATGCAGATGAGAAAGCAATCCCAGTGCGATAAGGCGAGTCTCCGCAGAGACAGAAGGGGGATCTGACTTCAAAGGGAGCTTCACCTCATACCGACCCTGCGAGTCACGGCCATGCGTCTCCCGAAACAAGCTCTCGCACCTTGCATCCTGCGGTTTCAACCTGTCACTTGGCGCTGAAACTTCCTCAAGTACCCAAAATTGCTGCAACACCTGATCTAAATCATCCCTGCAGTGGAACGCCTGAACTGGAAAATCAATCGCAGAACCATCCGCCCGCCGTGATCCTTCTGCATCCACCGCTCCGGAGACAATCCAACCGAGAACTGTGTTCTCATCAACAAGCTGCGAAGTCGTGGATTTTTCACCCCAGAAAGAAGCAACTGACCGTAGATATCTCCGCCTAGAATAAGATCGATCTTCTTCGGGACTGCAAACTCAGGATTATCTAAAACCATACCCGAAAATTTGCGGGAAGGAAGATGCGAAGTGAGTTTAGGAAGAATTAATACTTCTGCTTCGATCTGAAATCCTGCATCAACCGCCGAACGAAGAGTGATCTGAGTGATCGAACGAGCAATGCCGGCAGCGCATGCCCCAAGACCAGAAAGTGGCACGTGTGTACGTCGCTTAGGCAGTCCAAGTAACTGCACAATGGATTCAGATATAAATGAAGCTTCCGAGCCTTGATCTAAAAGCGCCCACACACACGTGCCCTTACCCTTTGGACAAACATCCCAAATATCTACGGGCACGTCCATATTCTTCAAGACGCGAACGATACGCTGAGCCTCATCCGAAAAGGAACGGAATTCCTCAGCTGACTCCTTCTTAAGATGAGGAAGTTCGTTAAAAGCAGACAAATGCTTATTTATGATGAGCCTCGGGTTATGGTAACGAGCCTTCAGCGCCTTCCATGTGCTAGCATAGTTAGCGCTGGTGGTCGTCACGTCTTTAATTAAATCTGCCGCGCTCCCGGTCAAACACAGTTTCAAATACTGTAGCTTAGTCGCATCGGAAACCCGAGGCACATCATGCACAAGCGTCGTGAATAAATCACAAAAGCTCTCCCAATCCTCGTATTTTCCTGAAAAAGTAGGAAGAGGGATTCTAGGGAGCTTCACGACTCGAGAATCAAACCCAGATACCGTAGAGTTGAGAGGTCCGCCTGAAATTGTAGACTCATCTGCGACCTCGAACTGCGACTGCAACGTTAAGACCTCGTCAAGAGCAGTCTCATACGCTGCCTGCAGCTTGCCAAATCCATCCTCGGTGACGTACTGATCCGTTTCCGCATCCTCCCTTACGGTAATCTCAGAATGAGTCTTACGAGCTTCAACCCAAATCTCCTTCAAGGCGTCGATGCGCGCCTGAATTATTTTCTTGTTGAGCGAAGCATGCGGCTTATCGAGTAAGCGTTTGTGCAGACTCTGGATCTCTACCTGACGTGAGTCCTGTAGAGCCACCAGCTTTCTCAATGCTATAGGAGCCATGATAAACTAGCCTTAGAACAAGAAACGCGCCCAAGAAACTCTCTAAACTACGTACTCAGTGTAGCAAGAAAAAGTAAACTTAAGCATAGAATAACGCAAGCGGCTTAACCTATATTACAACGCGCGCCCCTGTACAAATAGAAGGTGACAAACGCAAATACCCTAACGCTGTGAGGTACCATTAACGCGCGCAAGAGAGCTCTCTTACCTTAAATACTATACGGGAGAAACGTGGATAGCGCGACGTAATGTCCTGACTGCACGTGGTTGGGATGCACCTCCTTTGTCGCAGGGTGCCTCGACGTCTCGAGGGAACCATACCTGGACCACGGGCAGACCCTTTGGCCCTGCCGCGTAGGTGATCGACGGGTGAAAGTCGGCACGTCGAGGGAGCGCGCACGCGGCCGGACATTCCCAATCGTCCTTCGAAACCGAGCACACACACACACACGACTCGATTTACGCACACACACACCCGACGCAGACAATTAATGAAGGGAGAAGTCGACCATCCTGATAAGGACGTACGTGCCGGGCTTCTCGTACAATGTATTAAAAAATCCAGTATCGTGTCCGATGCGCTGCCTGGAATCACGCCAGAAAAAGTCGACCGGTCTCTACGGGAGAGAAAACGGAACAGCCTTACACGTGCATAAGGCGCGCGAGAACTTCCGCTCTCGCGGCGCTCGCATCCGCTCGGCCGATAAGCGGCGGCGCGCGCAACTACTCAGCCGATTGTAATACGCGGCGGTCGGCGAGCAACCGCGCGCAATTCAAATCCCCCCAAAGGCTTAAATAACCCAAACAGAGACAATGAAAAGTTTAAAATTGAAATGTATTAATGAGAATAATGTGAATAATGAGAATAATGAGAATAATGAGAAATGTATTAATGAGAATAGCGAACAATGTATTAATGATATTAGAGAGAAACGTATTAATAACTATAGTGAGAAATGTATTAATGTAACAGCTGCTAGCTTTTAACGGTTTTTTTCTCAACAGAGCGAACTGATAGGGCTATACGATCAATTTCTCCGTGAGAAGCCAGTATTAGAACTGAAAAAGCAGTGACGGGTCATTGAGCAACAACATTGAACTGCTGTACTCCAATCGAGGAAAGAACGGTAGAATAGAATAGAATAGATAAAGAGTTGAGGAGAAGAGAATAACACGTTAAAACAACTGATGAATAGTTATGAAGAAAAAGAGACGAGAAACAGAGAATAGAAAATAAGCTTAGACAAGTAGAAGCTTGATCGTAGACGGGTAAATTCAGATTATCAATTGTTATACAGTCTAAATAAGGCTGATTTTATATCAGGTAATGTAGAAAAGAATAATTGAGAACAAGATGTTGTAAATAAGAATATTAAATTTATAGATAAGTTTTATTCGAATTCAAATAAAAATTTTAGTAAAAGAACTGCATGAAAGGTATCACATAGATGAAATAAGGTAGCTAGTGTGGTTGCTTTAAAATTCAAAAGATTGAATGTTGATGAAATTTTAGAAAATATTGAGAATGCGAATGTAGAAAAGCCTAAAGAAATAGTAAAAAAAGATATATCAAGTAAAGATTCGAATTTGAAAAGAGATGATTGATTTCAGAATTGAGATAAAATATTTTATTGTAGATTGTAGATACGAACGCGGACACAAACTGTAGCTATAACGATAAGATGTGAGATAGACATAAATTAAAAGTGCATGATATTTTGATCAATAGAATTGATTTAGATTATCACATAATGTTGTTAACATAAAAGACCTCATTGAAGTCTTGAACAAGATTCGGAAATTGGATGTGAAAAAAATTTAACGTCTATAACTTTAAGAAAACTAATATATATTATTGAATTTTTGTTAATAAAGAAAAAACGGTCGAGTTTTGAGATAAGTTTAAAGAGATTTTACGTAATTATGAAAATAAAATTCTTAACCTCTTACCGATGATGAAAAGAGATGTATTTTATAATGCAATTGTAGGCTACATACCTTATAATATAAAGTATGTTAACTTCTGTATAAAGACCATCATGGCACAGAGATTACTTTGGACTTAGACGACATGGCCGGGGAGGATCAGGAGAGATAAGATATGTAAATAAACTCAATAGTAATGATAGATATGGTTATAGTGATTAACGTGAAAATAGAGGCGATAACAGAAAAGTGAATGATATAGACAACACTGATAGTGCGAAGAGATAAAAACGAATAATTATTATGATAATAATAGTGGTAGAGAAGATTAAAATAAACGAGGACGGGATAGATCAGGTTATAAAAATAGAGAATAATCTACGAATAAAGATTCTACAGCAGGTTTGAGAACAGAGGGTGTAGGTGGAGTGAACAGATTGATGAATAATAATGAGAACGTGATTTTAGATAACGCAATTTATACAAAGACTTTGGCAGAAAATCTGTTGTCATTGAGAAAATTAACTGACAGAGGTCTAAGTATTTATTTGGACTGTAGAATAATTGATATGTATAATCCGGTTTTTAAAGAGACAGTTATATTTGAAATTTGTCAGAAAGCTTATTGTATTATATTAGAATTAAAGTTGATGCAAAAGAGAACAGTTTAGGATAAGGACAATTTGAGAAAAGAAAATAAAATAGTTGCATATTTAACTACAGAAATGAACAGTAAAAAATTAACCAAGATATATTATGAGAAGTGTTGCGGCACGTAATGATAACGAGCAGAACGATATTTGTACAGAAAACTAAAGCAGAGAAAATGAGTTCGAAAACATAGATGAGAAAAATAAGTGTGATGAGCAAACGAAAAGTGAAAATGAAGCAGAGACAATACAGATAGGAAGTAGATTAGATTATAATTTTAATTTTAATTTTAATTTCAGTCACCATCTTCAATTGTTAATAACTTTTGATCAGATTAATATTTTTATACGAAACTAAACTTAAATTAAACCTTTCCTTCCCCTACTTTTATCGTATTTTGGTTACGGTCAGAAGAAGAGGTATATCTTTCTTCATTAAAAGAACGCATATATGGAATAAAATACATCATATCTCGACAGCAAGTGCCCATTGGAACAAATTAAGGGAGTTAGGCTTCATTATTGGGTTACAATAAACCACCCCTCAAAGTTATATACACTCTCCTTGTGAGTGAGATAATATTTAACCAAAACATCAACGCATTGCGCCTTCCTATTCGAAAACTTTAAACGCTTATTTCTTGAAATGATGACACCTAAACACATTTCAAAGATCTTGAA
Organism: Gastracanthus pulcherrimus; assembly: GCA_949152435.1. Classification (NCBI taxonomy): domain Eukaryota; kingdom Metazoa; phylum Arthropoda; class Insecta; order Hymenoptera; family Pteromalidae; genus Gastracanthus; species Gastracanthus pulcherrimus. The sequence goes on from OX424576.1 coordinate 128,795,285, forward strand.
AAGTTTATCTATTAATATTAATATCATCTATCAATTTTGGATCGATCCAGAGAACTAACTACATAGGAGTTATACGATCGGTTGAGTGGCTTCGTCATTTTCTTAAAGGTGGGTATTTTAAAATAATATCATACCTCTACGTAATTAATTTTCCGTTTTTAATTATGATTCATTATTTATTGTTCATTTAGTAACATTTAAGTCAGAAAATTAAAATTTTTTAATCCACTTTAGAAAGAGAGTCATTAAGTGCTGTTTTCAGTCCCAAAGGTAACAAATTATTTTTTAGAGAACCATTTAAATTATAATTTTAATTATAACAAAATTATAAAGAAATATTAAAAAATTTTAATTATTTTTTTCTTACTCCTTCCTCATGATGTCGCATATGACAATCAGAATAAGATTGCAGAATTTTTCGAGGTTATAGGTAAGGTTACAAACAAACATCGAAAGTCGTTCAGCTATTTGATTTTAACATCGCTAATACAGCTCCGCTTGTCTGCTATTAGCAGGTAGAGTAATACGTCCAACAATACATTAAGCTGTGAATATATCTCCAATTCTGCTCCAATAGCAGACCGAGAAATACGTCTAACAATATTTTAAGCCTCCATGTCGATAGTAATCGCCATGGTCTTTTTATAAATGGAAAACAGAACATACAGGGAGTGAGATGTATTTTAAAGGGAGGGAGTGTTGGAAATTACGTTTTTCATACTCTCTCTCTCTCTCTCTCTCTCTCTCTCTCTCTCTCTCTCTCTCTCCCTCTCCCTCTCTCTTGGGTGAGTACCACAATAACACATGTGCATACAGACTGCTCCACCTTGTACATCGATGTTGATGTGACCTTGTTATGTTATTACTATAAATATATCGATGTGACCTTGTTATGTTATTACTATAAATATAATAACTGTTGTACATCTGTTGCGTCCCGTACTTTATAAACGTACTTTATAAATGTGCATTAACATATTTTAGTTAAGTAGCACTGAGTGATTGATAGCCGGCTACTGGTAAACTCGTTGCCTTATTTTGCTCGGGTCAGGTTAGGCTCCGTGGCAGTGTGCTATCCAGGGAACATAAATTTTTCCTTTCGCTCGTGTACCAGTGCTGTGCAGTGTTATCTAAAGTGGTCTTGTGCTGTTTTTCTTTTTGACCTGTCGATTTTCAAATCATTCTGCACAGCCGCCTCGAAAAATTATTTATGTCTGATCATTCCGTATTTATACCACTTAACTCGCCGGGAATTGAGATCCCTGTATTATCGATGCCTGACTGCCCATAGTTTATATCACTGTACACACGAAGTTCGCACTCTGAGCCTGGTAACCGATAGAATTGTAAATAATTTAACTCAAATTATACTCTAACTTATTCATTTGCGTATTAACACTATTAATTTATTTATTTACGAGCGATTTTATAATTTTATAATTTTATAATTCTATTAAATTGGGCGGGAAGGCGCGAAATGGATGGAGTTGGCACAAAATAGGGAAACGTGGAAGGCTTGCGTAGATGAGGCGATGAACTTTCGAGTTCGAAATGCCATTTAAAAAAAAAAAAAAATTGGTGTTCTACTTCTCACTCGTGTGTGTCTACGCAGCTGTATATTGTGCTGATTACTTTACTATTGTAAACTTTTAATACGCGCGCATCTTACCCTATTTAGTCTTTTACTCAGGTATGTGTGTGCTGTGATATTATGCGTTACTATGTATAAGCGTTCTTGTTCGGTATGTAACTTTCAGATAGCTCAAAAAGACGTCTTTATCGTACAGTGCGTTATTTGTCAACGCGTTTACCACTCTGAGTGTGTTAACCCCGCTTTTTACACTGAGAAAAATCTGTTACGCTGCTGCTCAGTCGGAAATAAACCGCGAGCTTCGTCGATGGTGCAAAATCCGCCAGTGGCCGCGCTTTCTGAAATAAATCCGGATTCTGCTACTAACAAACGTGCTGGTTCTCCTATCTCGCCATCAAATATACAAGCGAGCAAAGTTCACTGTGCCTCGACCTCATCTGCGTATTCGACTGTAAATACTATAGACACTCCGACGGTCAATATGTCTGCGCCGCCACAGTGGTTCACTAATTATCTTGAGGAATACAGGCAAGATAAGAACGAAAACAAAGAGGCCCAAAACCGGAATGAGGCAGCCATTAAAGGTTTAACTGAGCGTGTCTTGCACTTTGAGGGTAAATTGCAGGCTATTGAGACCGAACATCGTGCCGAAATCGCCGTACTATGCGCTGAAATTGCCTCAGTAGTTCAGAAAACTACCCTAGAAGATCCATGCGAAATCGTGATCTCAGAAATTCGTGATCCTATTGATCTATCCCAAGAACAAATTGCTGACCGCGTTCTCTCGGCCATCGGGTTTCCTGGTCTAGTCAACCATGTACTTGAAACACGACCTTGGCCACGGAAAGAAAAGCTTGTCGAACCTGATCAAGTTCCCCCGCCCCCAACCTCTGCTTTCGTGCTCAAGTTTATGTCACCAACTGTACGCGATGCTGTAATTAAAAAAGCGAGTGCGCTCAATAATTATAACGCTCAGAACCTACTAGGTGCGGGAGGAAACAGTAATATTTTCATAATTGCACTTTGGCCTAAGCCTATATATCTCCTGCGACGCAAAGCACAAACGGCTGCTAACGCCTTAAATTATGCGCCCCCTATTGTTAAAAATCTTACAGTCTGTATGCGCCAAACTCGTGACTCTCCCCTCATTCCAATCCACTCTGCGGACGATCTTACTGCACTGCCTGCTCAGCCGCCACGCACAAATTGACTATCTGCCGCTCAGCAGGTTCCGCGTGATCGATGCGACCCAATGAAAATAGGGCACATTAAAGTAAATCGTCTTTCAACCCACCATTCTCTGATCAAAGATTGTTGCTCTAAAAACAATTACGATGTACTTGCGGTCACGGAAACATTCTTAAGCAATCATATCGCATGGAAACCCTGCCTATATCTCAAACAAATTCACACGCCTAAGCGTTGACGTATTTGTGCGCCGCTCGGAAAGAAATCCGACCCAAGCCCTCCTGTATCCTGCGCCGCGCACCGAGGCGCTTAAGCATTCCTTCGCCATCCAGGCAGCAATGCTCCTAAACTCGCTCAACGTTGTCGCATTCTCACCGTCTACAATCGGCGCTTTTAAAGAATTTTTACGGGAGTCGTTGGTAGAGCGCGATTGGCACGCATGGCTCGACAGAGTCCAAAATGAGGGGCCAATTGTGTAATCGTGTAAGTCATACAAACCCTGCCAATTGCGAACACACATTGTTATACCTTTACCTTTGTTTTTTTCTTCTGTTTCAAGTCATAGTTTATAATTATATTCTACGTATTTGCTATTAAACATCACTCTACTTGTTTACTTAAAAATACCTGTACAAATCGTTATATTTTTAGTTGCGCCGTAGCGACGGCCTCTCTCTGCACACGTTACAGAGAAAGCCCGCATACATATATTTCATGTTATATCTTCCTTATACTTATACCAAAGCGTTATGTAAAATCTTTGTATAATTCACTACACCAGATGGGGTCTTACCCCAAGGTGAAATAAATCCTCCATGGGTTGACGCTGATCTGGCTCACTTAATAAAAAAATCTCTGGCAGGAATACCAATCTCTCGCAGCTGAAGCAGAACAATACATGAAAACCACGGGGAGACTTACATGCAGAATAAAATTTTTGAAACCCTAGAAAATAAGAAGGATATTTGGAAAAAACTAAAGGGCTTGGTACTGCTGCCAAGGGCACCGGGTGAGCTGAACTCGCACTTTGCGGGGGTATCCATCTCCCAGAGCGAAGGTGGCGTTGATTTGAGCAGCATTCTGGACTCGGTCAGTGATGACGACTTTGTTTTCAAAGACGTTACAGCGACGGACGTAATCCTGGCTGTTCCTCACTTCTCGTCGCATGCTAGAGGTGAGGACGGTATTCCGCAAAGCGTCGTAGCCAAGGACCTCCCGTATGTAAGTCATCATATAGCGAGGGTCTTCAACTTCTCTCTGTCTGGAGGTGTCTTCCCAGAGGCTTGGAGAGAGGCTCACTTGGTGCCTCTTAAAAAGATTTCAGTGCCATTTTCTGTATCAGATTTTCGTCCAATAGCACTATTGAGTTTTCTCTCCAAGGTGCTGGAGAAGTACACGACCAGATTACCGATTTCCTAAGATCCAAAAAGATCCTGGATCCTCTGCAAACCGGTTTTAGACAGCATCACATCACCCAGACAGCACTACTAAAACTGACTGACGACATACGAACTGGCATTAATGACAATAAGAAACTGATGACCATACTGCTACTGTTCGACTTTAGCAAGGCGTTTGACACTATATCACCATCTAAATTACTTCGTAAGCTGATACGCATGGGGTTTTCCAAGAGTGTTCTTCTGTGGATCAAATCATACATTTTCGGTCGTAGGCAAAAAGTCCTGGAGCCCTTGTTATTCAGTCTTTACATCAATGACTTACAAGACGTACTGACTGGTGGTGATGTTGAACACTTGTTATACTCGGACGACTTCCAAACTTACACTCAAGTGACATGGCGAGATCTTCATGTGGGTATCAGTCGCATTTCGACTGTTGCGCGGGCAGTATCGGAGTGGGCCAAAGCATCCGGACTGCGACTCAATGTCGGCAAAACCAAAGCCATCATTTTTGGCTCGAGCATAACATCAATCGACTGCAGGATCTTGATTTTCCCGTCATTGAGTTTCAGGAAGGCGTACATGTGCCTTTCTCTGACTCTGTCACAAACCTTGCTGTTGTCATGGACTCTAAACTTACGTGGAAACTGCAGGTTGATTAAGTTGGAAAGAAGGTGAATCGTGCTATTTACAGCCTACGATTTTTTAGTTCATGCATCACCCAGGCGTTGAGAAAGCAACTTACATGCGCGCTGGTAGTGCCACATTTAGATTACTGTTCCGTGGTTCACCTTGATGTGTCTGATGAGCTTAAGACGCAGTTACAAAGACTTCAAAATTCATGTGTGAGATACGTATGTGGTGTTAGAAGGGACGAGAACATCACTTCTCACAAGAAATATCTTGGCTGGCTTACCATAAAGAAAAGAAGATCGTACTTTGCGGGGTTATTCTTGTATAAAGCAATAAATATGGGACAACCTCCGTTTTCATAATGTTTGAATTGTTTGTATTAGTTACTGATACATCGCAATCAACGCTCAGATACTTGCATTTTGCATAAGTTTTTATTGATTTTTTTTGTACAAAAGCAGTATACGAGAATAAACTAATCAACGATATCTAATAACATAACGTCATTTACACGCCACCCACCACAATTCAAATCATACTTATTGCAACTTGCTACGACTGTCGCCCGAGTATTTTCTAAAGGTAATGGAAGAGGGGGGGAGGAGAGAGTTAGAAATTATTTTTCTTTATACTGTTACTAATAGATATGATGTTACAGTATATTTCTAATCGTGTATAAAAAATTTAATTAAAAAAATCAAATACCGACTTAAAGGAGCAGGCCTGGGTTAAACCCAAAAAAAGACTTTATTTATGAGTCCAGAAAACTTTTTATGTTTACATGCAATCATTCTGAAAATATTTATGCTATCAAAACATAATAATATCTTAAATTTTGTCGTTGTAAAACCTCAAAATCTTGACCCAGCACGTCACAATAAATCACTATTTTCAATACTACATTTATTAAAGGAACTTTGATCCTCACACGATTCGGGATGACATAATGAACAAAATATTTTTTACGGTTATTCGACTCCTTTTAACATGTATTATAAAAAGAGCTAAATAGATTTTATGAAAAAAAATTTTAATATTTTTTAAAAAATTATTTGGATCTCTGAAAAAAAGATAAAAAAAATTTTAACGGAAAATTAATCCGCTCTTTTTGTAATACATGTTAAAAGAAGTCGAAAAACCGTCGAAAAAAAATTTCGTTCACCATGTCGCCTCGAATCGTATGAGGATCAAAGTTCCTTTAATAAATATGGTATTGAAAATAGTGATTTGCAGAATGATTGCTTTTAAACATACAAAGTTTTCTGGACTCGTAAAGAAAAAGTCTTTTCTTGGATTTAACCAGACCTTCCCCCCTTAAGTCCACATTTCCCTGAGAAACGACTTAACTCAACTCTTTTGTAAAATTACACAAAACATTTCTTATGTGTAATTACTATGATTAGAGTAATATTTGACACTGTATTTAACAAATATAATTCGGCTGCATGTCTCTTATGATTTGGTCTGGCATATCAGTGTAAACATTAAAACGTTAATATGTTGAAAACACGAAAAATGGACATGAGTCGTTTTTTCGGTTCACCACAGATATACAGTAATAAAACGTTTAAAACTAACAACAACATTAACCATATGGGTACAGATGTCGTTTGCCATATTGGATCGTCAATTTTGTATTTTGGAAATCTTTTGTAATTTCGATTACGACTTCACATTCGTAATCAGCGGCCCAAAACAACCCTGCCTATGAATTTTTACAAAAATATTTTATATAATTTTAAAATAATAAAAAAAATTTTAAGAAAATGCCATTTTTATAATTTTGTATTTAAATGCAGAGCATGAAAAATGCTTGAGTTCGCTTAACCCACTTTTTGTATCAGAAAAGCTCTATGGAGTTAAGTGTCCATTTAACGAATTTTTTGTATAATTCTACTATTAAGGAGCACCGATTACGCGTGGTTAGAAGATATTAGAAGTCTTTACCAACTTGTGCTAACAGAAAATGTTATTTTTTTATACGGGTTACGTTTTAAATGTTAATATTAAATTTTGAATGCTGATATAGTGTGCATTTCTGTTAATTTTATGAATATTAATTTCACTGCGGTGAGTTGTTATCAAAGATAAAATTTTTATGAACAGTATTTTTAAATTTACTTTTAAGTTTAGTTTTAGCTTACTTTTTAAGTTTCTTTCTTTTTTCGTATATTTTAATATACACCAATCTGCGAACAGATAACAGCATTTATCTCTGCAGGATTTTATGGATGTAAATACTATGTAATTACTCTATAAATTATTTCCTGGTTTAAATAATTAAATAATTAATATCATATAAAATTTTTTGTATTAGTGGCACATTCTTTTACCGGATTTTAATGTGCTTATTACACTAAGTAGAATAAAATATATGTCTACAGATTATTAAAGTTGATTGTTGGAAAGGTTACAGAGGAAAGACTATCAAAAAATAATTTTTCAGAAATCACAGTTACGCTATTAAACTTGTTCAGCACTTGCTTTTCTTAAAAGGTACATACTCAAACCAACGATTTTTCACTTCTATTAACCGATATTTAAGCATATATATTAGTCTGAGATCATTAAGAACTTCGTTGAAGGCTATATCATGCACAGAATGAAAATAATCATGTTCAATACGCAGCGGAAACTGACGTTTTTTGGAAATGCATTGACATGTAAACAAGTGCGTAATTTGAAAAACCCCACCCCAAAGATAGACAATATTTAACGTTTAAAGCCTTAAACTTAAGGGGGTATCCCTATATAGATGGGCAAAAATAAACTGAAACTTTGCGAATTTTTTTTGAAAAAACTATACAAGATTTTTATTTGAAAATTGTTTGGTTTATTATTCAAACATTAAATATGCATTTCTTATTTTTTTTATTACATTATTTTGTTTATGCTAGTGATAAAAAAATGATGAACCGAGAACTTTTTTTTTCTTCCTACAATTTTGTGTGCAGACTTGTCGTCGTCGTATCTCTCTGAAACATAAAAAAAAAAGTTTTTTGTTATTAATAGGTCTAAATCTCGTCGACTAACCTAAATTAAAAGTATAACAAAATTCCATAGCAAAATGGTGGACTTTAGAAAAAAAACAGTAATTTTTTTTATTATTATTGCAAAATTGTGGTTAAATAAATCGACTAGATTATGAAATTACCTTCAAAATGGCGTTTTTTTGTGATAAGTTGAAAACTCGCCGAGAAACTGTGCACACAAACACGGACAATAAAGAAATTTTATTTTCGAGAAAAACGCGTTTTAAAGTTCGCAGTAGCTGAAATCGCATTTTTGATAGACTCACCATTATTTTTTTACTTTTTCCTTAATCGGCTATGCCAGGGCCATAGACGAGGTCATCTTCTTCCTCTTTATAAGCAGCAGTTCTTGATTTTTTAGCCAATCTGCCTTCTTTAGTGGCACTTGCACTCTTCAGCTCCTGACGCTTGAGTCGCTTTTCATCCATTTTCTTCGCGTGGTTGTAAGTTGGCATTCCAATGGTGAACTCAAGGATCTTCATTGTTTGCAGGATAGATTTATAGCCGTCATTGAATAATCCAGGAGCAATCCAAGCTGCAATTTCAACAGTTTTTGAACCACAGTGCAGATACTTAGGAGCCTAGCGCCATACAAGAGCATTAAAACTTTCATTTGCATTTTGGGTATGTCCCCCCAAGCACCTTTGCAACAGATCTTCTCTTGACAAATCTTCATAAATAGGCAATAAATGCGTTTGTAAATCTTGATGAAGAGCTGGGGGATGGTCAAACACGTTGGCTCCGATTACCTGCGATTGTTGCCACTCACACCAGCTGTCGATTCCCGGAGGGCAGTACTGATGCTGTGCTGTTTCGTTAGTCGAGCACATATGATAGTATGTAGCCAAAATAGCGTCTCTCATATCTTGCTTTGAGTTCACGTTCCTTCTTATGGCAAGTCCGTAATAAGTACTTAACTTTTTAATAAGGGCATCGGTAAGTTTGCCTTTACCTCCCAATTTTTCATTTTTTTTTAAATTACGAAGATGCGTTCCCATTCTCTTTTGTACGTGGCCAATGCACTCACATTTTACCACCGGGAATTCATCTCCGTAAGGATTCCTTTTCAAAACGGCAGAAAAAGTCTTCGAGTCGCCGTCGCCGATATAAACGCTGTATCGTATGCCGTAGTCATCAAACGAACGCTCAAACATTTCTATAACGGCGTCGACCTCCATCTTTCCTGCAGAGCCTTCGTGATTTGCAGCACATTCGTCAGCATGATTTTCGTGCCAATCGACATATTCTTGAGTGTTTTTCTTATGAGGGCATGATAGACATATTTTGCAGAACGTACTTTTGACAATCAAATCGACAATTTTTCCACAGTTATATAATATCAGCGTTGTCACGCCGATTTTCGAAGAGAAGCCTCGTTTTTTCCACGATCCATCGCCGGATACTTTCATTTCAAGTAATGGCTTTTCTGCTTGCTCGTTCAATTTTTTCCCTTCTTCGACAGCCTTTTGACTTGTTATTTTGAAATAAATTTTTGTCGCTTGATGAATGTGCTCCAATATACTGTCGTATGCTGTATTACTAAGTCCTTCACCAAAATCCATCAAATTCGAAAATAAATTTATTCCTTGCAAACCAATGCCTAAAAGTCTCATCACAAACACTATACGACGATTTACTTCAAACCCATTGTTTATGTGAGGGCCAGAAGGTATAGTAATCATGCCACATTTACACGAAACAGTAAGTTTCCAGCCGAAACCACGGAAGCCAGCCTCTTCAAAATTCACAGCTCCATTGCAAGTTTTACAGCACAGCATCTCGGAAAGTACCGAGAAAATAGTTACAAATTCGATGATCCGATATCGGTGAGATTGATTGACTGGAATGTCATCCGCAGTTGCTGCTGCTAATTTTCGTGCACTGGCACTGACACCTTTCACTTCGCCTTCTTCAGTCGTATGCTGATTACCGTGAAAAGATCTCTTCCTACGACTTGCACGATAGTTTTCGCTATGTTGACCTTTCGGGTAAGATGTCATGATGTATTTTGTGAGAGCGCTGTAAACTAGACAACAGTTACAGTACAACTGAGCCGACTGTAGCGAACCAACGCTCCAAAACAAGTTTATACCTATACTCTACACTGCCTGTCCTATTATAGTATTAACTCGAAAATTCTTGCTAGGGTACACACAAACACACTCATAAATCAGAGAACATCTGCTCTTTTCATTGTATAAGTATCCCAGCTCAGCGGGGAGCCATTGTATCCGAACGCTTACCTGCCTACCTGCGCCGGGCGTACCGCGCGCTGAAGAACGTTAGCGAATATACGTATAGCGGCTGAACGGATTCGAATTTTGCTCTGAAATTTTAAGAGCATACTTTTGAAATGTTGTATTTTCGATTTATGCAATAAAAAAAAATCGATTTTTTGATCGATCTATATAGGGATACCTCCTTAAGAGTAACATAAAAGTCAAAAGTTTAGCGGATTTGCCCATATATGGCCGAGGCATCCAATAAGCTCATGGTCTATTACTGACAAGACGTGATGAAAACACAAACTCTCCTTCGAAAGCGAGGGCGGGAGAAAGAAGGCGACTTGCCGGCAAGCCCACCTGAGATACCAACAGGAAATAAAATTAGGAATGCAACGGCACAAGTAGCCTTCGAAAAAATGTGGGCACCTGCTATTGCGACAAGCGATGGTTACGTAGACGAACTCTCGAAACGAACAAGGCAGTAAACCAAAAAGAAACTTGAAACCGAAATACAGGGATAGCAGTCTCAGCAAGGAAAAGCCGCCACTGCTGCCGCCGCAAATAACCAGAACGGCTAAGAGAACAAGTGGAAAAAGAACTCTAAAAAGAAGAAACCTGATCAAAAAGACGCACAGTGGTTATATTCTTATTAAAACAAATGGGAACATAAAGAAAGATGCAGTTATGACCAACGCGATCAAGAATGCGGTAGGTGAACTAGGGGATGTCCAAAATATAGAGACGAAAACAACCCTTACCCCATTAACGTGAATCGTGCATTAGTAGTAGTAACGTCATAAAATCTATTATTAATATTTTAATTCAGCGTTTTAGAAAATGAAGAAGAAACCATGTACTAACACCAACGCAGGTCACAATGATACGGTTTCGGTCGTTGTACACATTAAAGGGTTAAGATACTAGACTTGAATTGTAACAATGCACAAGCGCAGCTTGACCGCGCCTTAAAACAGGCTATTCTGGAACTACAGCGGGAACTCACGGTGACCTTTTCGAAACCAAATCGGTAGGAGCAAGTGCTCGCATTTGTCCCTCTGAAGCAGTCATATGGATACCGGATCCAACGAAAGCCCCCGTCATGGGCCAGGGGGCTGGCAACGAATTGGTGTAGCTGAATTGGGGAAGCATTAAGTATGTTAGCTGTTACCTCATACCAAGCGATAATATGAACGCGCTCTATACCAAGCTAGAACAACTACAGGACTTCCTCCGAAACGTATCTAAGTAAGATGGTAGCCTTATAGACGCCGGCGACCTACATTCCCGGGCACGAAAGTGAGGATCGGGCGAAACCGATTTGAGAGGTAAAAGTCTCTTAGACATGACGGCTAGCTTAGGTTCTTTGGTGTTAAACAACGGCAGCACTACACTGAGAGAAAAATCAAGGACTCATGCATTTTTCTTGCGATGTATCCTGGTTTTACCTGGACAAACTGCATGATATAGATCGATAGAATTTTTCCAAGGAGCCATCAGGATCTTTGCTGGCGCTCTCCATGGCATTCTTGTAAAATGAAGCGCAGTGCTTTGATTCGGAAGCAATGCGTGGGTCGAATAGCATGTAGGTTATAAACAAGGTGTGTTTTATGCTATAGGGAATAAATTAAATTATTTTATATTAATTGCCAACTTATTTTTTTTAATAGATGAATACGTAATACCTAAAAAAAATGATAATTTGTGTGCTTACATAAAATACAAGAATTCAAATTTCTAACTAAATCATAGCTTTTTTATAGAAACGTTATATAAGTCAATGAAACTTTTTGGAAATATACTCCGCTTAAATAAAAATAATGCTTGATAAATAAAAAATAATGAATAGCATTTTATAGAATTTTTACATCAAATAGTGACGGGTAATTTAAATTACACATCATCACTCTGCGACCTTTTCGTCTCCTGGGGACTGTCCAGGGTAGAACGAACCCGAGCGGCGGACAGCTGCTGTTGCAGCGGGGGATCTCCTATATGTAAGTCGGCCAGACCTCTCTCTCTCTGTCTTTCTCTCTCTCTTTCTCTGGTACACGGGTAAGTTCGTTAGACGCGTCGCTCCGTCTTTACGACCTTTTTTCATCAGATATACTGCCCTGTACGAGGCGAGATTTTTTCCAGAGTGAACTTAACCACGCTGGCTTTCGCTTTATACAATTACAAGCGACGCCGACCTCACCACTGAGCCAGAGATTTGCATTTTTTGCACGTCAAAAACACGGACTTCGCCGTCTCTTCCGCCGCCATGCTGACCAGTCATCGTCGCTGCTGCTGACTATCGTCCTGACCGTCACCACCCAGCCATAGCCGCCTAAACAGCCTCGCAGAGCCAATTGCTACATTGCGCCTATCACCACACACACCTGTTCATCGCATCTGTTCTCGATCGGCGAGTGACGTGTTCAGTGACTGTGCAAGTACCAGCACACATAAACTGAGTACAAAACTGCGGCCCTAGCCATAAGTGTATGTGTGTGCGAAATTGTACTAAATCCCTACATATTCGTACGCGCATTCATCTCCGTGCATACTAATTGCGTGTCATAGTGCATTGTTTATGCGTATTACAGTTGCAGCTAGAATCATTCGTGGTAAACCTGTCAATTGTCCAACGTGCGCATGCCCCGCGGCCATCGTGACTTGCGTTGCGTGGTGCGATCTCGCGCGAGTCGGTAATTAGAATTTCGCACGTGGTACTTTAAATTTGCACGAACAGGTGGCGTTATACTAATTACTTCTTACGTACCGACTCTTAGTGACGTATCGCAACTACGAGTCACAGCTCTATTTCGTTCCGTGAGCGAGTTCATTGTGCCATTCTGCGCTAACAATTCGTGCCTGCAATGAGCAGATCATGCAAAAATCCGCGTGCAGCAAGTGCAATGCGCCACTAAATCACCGCGATATCGCGTTACAGTGCAGCTTCTGCAAGACACTCTACCACAAAGACTGCTGTGCTCTAGAGTGGTATACAGCCCCAAACATCATATTTTGTTGCGCGTCGGGCCGATCAGCTGTTTTTACTACACCTTTGCAACCACTACTCCCCCCGCAACCACCACTCCCCCTGCCTCTCTCTAATCCAGGTTCCCTCAAGCGCTCAGCCATCTCCCCTCCCTCGCCATCCAACACGTCGCGTAGTAAACAGCACCACATTACGACTTTTCTCACGCCAGCTGCTTCAACAAAAATACTAACACCGCGTCGTTTGATTCAGCCACAGTCGTTCACAGCACCCACAAATATGTCCGATCCAGATGCTCCTGCATATTTTCGTACCTTTTTAAACGAATTCCGGAAAGCTAACTCCGAGAACAAGACAGCACTTGAAAACAATGCCGCTGAAATTAAAAATCTTGCGACCCGCGTCAGTGCCCTAGAGAGCAAATTTCAAGAAGTAGACGTTAAGCACACTACCGAACTCAATGTTTTAAGGTCCGAGATCGCCGCCATTTCTCAGAAATGCACTCTGGAAGACCCGTGCGAAATACGAATTTCTGGTATCCCAGTTATTGCCGATGCCCAACCACTTCAACTAGCCGAAAAAGTACTCTCCGCAATTGGGTTCGCCAACCTCATGTTCCACTCACTCGAGATGCGACCGTGGCCCGGCAAGGCACATCTAGAGCAGCCCGGCAGTTCGGCTAACGATTTAGGCGGCGTTTCCGCGCCTCCTCCCGCTCAAGCCTTCGTAATTAAGTTTACGTCACCAACCATACGAGATGCAGTTCTAAAGAAAGCGAGCAGCTTAAAAAATGCAGACGCGCAAACCATCTTCGGAGTCGGCGGCAAAGGCAAAGTCTACATAAGCCCTGTGTGGCCCAAGCCCGTATATATACTTTATAGTAAAGCGCTTACTGCGTCCAAGGCTCTCCGCTACGACCGACCAATCGTGAAAAACTTGATCGTTTGCATGCGACAAACACGAAACTCACCTCTCATCCCTGTTTATGACGAGGCCGACCTCGCGGCGCTCGAGCCCTTGCCCAAGACCTTAGCCGCGCCCACAACTGCATGACAGTCTCTAGCTCGGTCGGTGCCAGCACGAAATCGCGATTTCTTACGAATTGGCCACATTAATGCTAACAGACTGAACACTCCAGCCCACTTCGCCCTTATAGAGCAGCATTGTTCCGCTCGTGCGTACGACATTCTCGCCGTGACTGAAACCTTTTTGGTAGAAAATGAGCCGGATTCTCACCTTGCGATCGACAAGCTTAACCTCTTTAGAGTGGACCGCGATGGGAAAGCAGGTGGAGGCGTCGGACTATATGTGCATGATAATTACAAAGTAAAAATATTAGCGCAATCTAATCCTATATACGATAATACGCCCGAATTTCTTATATGTGAATTAATAAACACTTCTATAAAAATACTTGTAGCTGTTGTTTATCGGCGCCCCTCTGCAGCATATCCTATGCACTTCTTCAATTGTCTCTCCACCTACCTCCCACATTACACAAACGTTATCGTCACAGGCGACTTTAACATCAACATGGCCGTCCCAAACGCCGCTTCCAACCACCTAAGCGCCCTTATAGAATCGCACTCCCTTTCTCTAGTCCGATCCGAACCCACCCATCACACCAATCGCTCCCACACATGGCTTGACCTATTCGTGGTCAAGGACCTCTCTTCAGTCCAATCACTGACCAAATCTGAGGCTCCTTTTATTGCAGGCCACGACTTCATCGAAATTGACATTTGCTGCACCAAACCTCCAACCTTCACTAAGGTTATACGCACGAGAAACCTAAAAAACATCGACCACGAAACACTAATTTCCTTACTACGTACCAACCTCGCGCGCGTCTCCCGCTCACCCCCCTTCGCTTCAAACACATTTCTCGCCACGTCACCCTCTTCCTGCCTCATCCTCGGACCCAATTCACATAACATCAACGAATCCGAGCGGAACCTAACTACCGCTCTCGTTGCAGCTTATGACGCCGTCGCACCACTTCGCTCGATAACAATTTCGTCGAAGCATAAACCATGGATCTCACCTACTATACGAGCTCGAATGAAACAACGCGACCGCGCCTATAAGATTTCTCGCACCACCGGCCAACAACCCGACCGCACAAGGTTCGAAACTTTACGTGCAGAGGTTAGTAACGCTCTCGACACCGCGAAAAATAAGTTCTTAGAAACGAAACTCGTCAACTCGCCTGACTCTAAATCGAAGTGGCGCGAGCTGCGACACATGGGGATGTCGGCGTCGAATTTGCCATCCCCATTCCTATACTTCGACCCCGCGACCTTAAACAGGCACTATGCCTCCACCGTGAGTCACTCTCTCCCCTTATCAGAGACCGATTATCAAAAGGTCAGGGACACTCTCTTTAATACTAACATTTCCACTCACTTCGACTTCTCTCCGGTTACACAAAATGAGGTTAAGAATGCGTTACTCAACTCATCATCTAAAGGCTCAGGTCTTGATGGAATGTCAGTGGAAATGCTAAAGGCTCTACTACCCGAATTACTGGGCCCCCTCATCGACCTTTGCAACTCGTCTCTCAACAGCGCCTCGTTTCCGTCTTTTTGGAAGAAGGCACTCTTAGTACCACTCTCCAAGACTAAAACCCCCAGCTCACCCTCTGACACACGGCCGATCGCTCAGCTGCCAGAACTTTCGAAAGTCCTAGAGCGCGTCGTGCACAAACAGCTTCTCGGGTACCTCGAGGTCAACAGACTTCTTGATCCACGGCAAGCAGGGTACAGGTCGGGTCATAGCACCCAGACAGCACTTCTAGGCGTACTTGATGACGTCAGACACGCGATAGACAAACGCATGCTCACTATACTAGTGCTATTCGACTTCTCCAAGGCGTTCGATTTCATACCGCATGCCTTGCTTCTGGCTAAACTACGAGCATTAAACGCGTCGGATCGGGTCCTGCGATGGTTTTTTAACTACCTTGCCGATCGCCTTCAAGCAGTCATCGATGATGGCGGCTCCATCTCGGAATGGCTTAGTGCTGCTTCCGGCGTCCCGCAGGGCAGTGTACTTGGTGCGCTTCTTTTTGCGATATTTATAAATGATCTTTCAAGCGTCATTGGGCTCGCCAAGTACATGATTTTTGCAGACGACACGCAACTGTACCTTCACTGCTACCCGTTTGATCTCTTAGAAGCCCTTGGCTCTTTGAACCGCGATGCTCAAGCAGTGGCTCAGTGGGCGAGAGACAACGGTCTCAAACTTAACCTCGCCAAGACTAAGGTAATGATACTCGGCAGCCAAGCCTACATCAACACTATAAATTTAGCCCACATTCCTAAATTATCCGTGGACGGTCATTTGCTGGAATACGTGTCTCAAGCACGCAACCTCGGGGTCTGGATCACGCCCACCCTCGATTGGCAACTGCACGCTAGACACGTCACTAGGAAAATCTATGGCGCTCTTTACGTGCTTAAATTTTACAGACGCGCCCTTTCAAAGCACATAAAAAAGCACCTTGTAGAAAGCCTGATTTTTCCGAGTTTTGACTACGCGTGCGTTGTCTACAGCGACCTTGACGCAACTCGCCGTCTCAAGTTGCAACGCACTCAGAACGCATGCGTCCGGTTCGTAGTAGGCAACATCCCTCGGCGAGCTCACGTCACCCCTTTTCGGCTCGAGCTAGGTTGGCTTTCGGCACAGCGCCGCCGTGAATACTTCAGCGGCTCGCTCGCCTACTCGGTAATTTCTAACGAAAGACCTGAGTATCTGGCTACGCGTTTCACCCGACTGGACGTTGACCTCTCCCTCCGCCGCTCTGAGAGGAACCCACCGCAAGTACTCCTTTACCCTGCTCCACGTACTGAAGCTTTTAAGCAATCTTTCTGCATTCAAGCATCAGTCTTGCTAAATTCCCTCTCAGTGATTGTCTTTTCATCACACCTATTAGGTTCTTTCAGATCGTCGCTCAAGAATGCTCTCTTAGAGCGTGACGTCATGGACTGGGAAGAGCGTGTCCGCGCCGAAGGCCTGCCTTCCGCCCCCGAGCGACTCCGCACACGCGAACCAATATTATGCGCACGTCGTTAATTCTACATTGCTTAATTCTACACTGTGAATGTACATATAAGTTTAGTAGTCTAAGATAAGATAAGTTAACTAACAAGCCGCTGCGTAAATAAGAGAGCACCGTTATTTATGTACCTCTACCTATCAGCATTTTTATTAATAATTAAGCACTTCGATTGTAACTGTATAATTAACTGTAAAATATAAATCTGTAATTCAGCTAGCACCAGACGGGGTTCTACCCCAAGGTGTCAAATAAAGTCAAATCAAATCAAATCTCTCTCTCTGTCTCTCTCTCTCTCTCTCTGTCTCTCTCTGTCTCTCTCTCTCTGTCTCTCTCTCTCTCTCTCTCTCTGTCTCTCTGTCTCTCTCTGTCTCTCTCTCTTTCTCTCTGCCTCTGTATCTCTCTCTCTCTCACTCTCTTTCTCTCGCGCGCGCTCTCGTACTATAGACATATATCCTATCTCGCTCTCGCTTTGTGCTGTTTTTCTGCCGCAGCCGTACCTGTCGGGTGTTTTGTGACAGGACTAGTAAAGTCACCGTTCTGCAAGCCAGCACAATTGCAGTTTTCAATATAAGGTGCATTGTGCTTGCAGAATAATTAACCAACTTAACCGGTGCTTCGAATTTGAGGTTAGGCGATCAACATCTTCCGCACGCCAGTATAAATAGGTCCTGCGCATGCCCCGAGTCACAAGAGAGACAGGTACGTGCGAATATTAACACCGTGGCAAGCGAGACGACGTGTCAGCGAGAGCGTTGCGCTATGGAAGTCTGCACTCAAAGCTGTGCTGAATGTAGTTTGCTTCTTTATAAAGGCAAAGCATACAAGTACCGCTGCGTTAAATGTAGCAAGTCATGTCACGTTAGATGCATGATCTTGCAAAACAACGCAGCGGAAAAATCTTATATGTGCAAAACTTGCACCAGTAGAGGCGTGGAAGCAACGCCAGGGAAGCATACGAGCAAGTCGGCACACACACAAGATGTGACGTCACGCCGTACAATAAGTGTGCGTGTCCCCACCGCGCTGTCTACATCTTCGCTGCCTGCTAATAATCAGAAAATTGCAAGTGCGGCGCATACACGGGCAGCTCCAACTTCCACAAGGACTCTCTCCGGCACCAACACCAGCGCAGAAGCAAGTAACAGCGCTGCTTCGCTTTGCCAGAAAGAGTCGAGTGGAAACGGCACACTCGATAATGAGCAGAGTAGTTACGCGCAATTATTCAAACACGCCACTACTCCGTCCAACTCAGGAGTTCAACGGGCAGCAGGCGAGCAGGGGCAGCGGACTACGGAGCATCTTCCAGTGCACGCCTCTACTCCGTCTATCCTAGGAGTATGACGGGCTGCGGATGAGTAGGGGCAGCAGGCTACAGCACATCAGCAGGTTGCAGACCTAAAGGTGCTGTCCACTACACGCAAAGCCAGCATGCGCAAATCCATTATCGCCGACAACGAACCGAAAAACTCGCAGTACGTTGACATCAGCACAGAAGAAAGCAGGTTGAAAATTTCCAAAATTGAAAATTATGCAAGCAATATCTCGGTTATTACAGTTAAGGTTTCTTCCAAGACGGCTGAGTTTAATAAAAACCTCTCCATTTTAAAATCAGTGCCAGGACTGACAAAAGAAGTAGGGTTATTAAAGTTGAACTTGGAAGTCATGGAAAGAAAACTGTCTGATCAGAACTCTTTACTGGATGAGTTTCAAAGAAGACAGACCTTACTAGAAAACAAGAACAAAGAATTAACCAAGAGATTTCTAACTCTAGAGAATAAAATAGATTATAAGCAAATTGTAAATAATAACCCTCCGGCGGTTCCAGAGATTGACTCGCTGGGCTCTGAAAAGCCCTCCGTACCTCTCTCCGGAAGGAATCGAACGCGGGCTCATTTACGTAGGCCGCAGGGATGTCGTGATAATATTAAAAACTTAGATATTGTTTTAGACTCAGTTAATGAGCCCACGTCGAGACGA
This sequence comes from Gastracanthus pulcherrimus, assembly GCA_949152435.1. NCBI lineage: Eukaryota > Metazoa > Arthropoda > Insecta > Hymenoptera > Pteromalidae > Gastracanthus > Gastracanthus pulcherrimus. The sequence continues at coordinate 128,814,374 of OX424576.1, forward strand.
GGTTCAACATCTGCCTCTGGAGAAAGCAGTAATAGCCAAGATAGGAGGGGATGCCGTAGCAGTGCAGAGAGCGCTGAGCTAACAGTCTCTGGAATAGTCCAGTCGACTGCTCTAAAGCAAAGGCTGATCCAATAGACGTTACTTACATCGTTCTCAGTACTGTTCTACCTTCTCTTCTCAAAGATTAAATTATAACGTTAGGCCACTTGCTTCCCCTGCGATGAGGGGTCGAACCTTCAAAACAGATGTTGAAGACAAAGGAATAAGTGAAAAAATATGTGCGAATGCTAGAAAGTCCATTAGACCGCCACCTTTAATTGTCCGTCTCGCGAACAATAAATTAGCTAAGGAAATTATGCAGGCAATACCTACATTCACACGATTTAACACCACCGATATTGATCTCTGTCGTTTGAGCGAGGAGATGTCTAAAAACTTGTTCCACACAAATATCTTTATTAATGAAGTCTCGAGTGTTTCAGCTTAAACCGAGTTTAAAAGCCTCAAGTTAATAGCTAAAAGTCTCGGATTTAAGTTCGTGTGGTACAGGCACGGCAAATTCCTCGATCGAATGGGAGAGGGAGAAAAAGTTCACACTTTCACCGCTGCGTCCGATTTGTCAACAATAGCTAATCTTCATAAAACAAACTGCAACCAAGCATCGCCACGTACAGAACTTAGCAATAGTAACAATAACAACAATAACCTTAATAATAATATTAACGATGTTATTAATAGTAATAGTAGAAACATTCACTCAAATAATAATACTGAATCGGATTGACTAGGTAAAAACCCTGCTCGTGAGACGGACGGGGGACTGAACATGAGAGCGGGTTTTTTCAATGCAAATTCTATCAGACATTGCATTGAACAAATCCGTCAACTTCTTTGCAAGAACTCCTATCACCTATTCGGAGAAGCTGAAACGTGGCTGGAAGATGAAAAAGCCAGTGATCTCATTCATATACACGGTTACTCACTTGTGCGGCAGGATAGAAATGTATATGGAAGGGGGGGGGGGGGGAGTTGCACTGTATGTCCGCGACGGATACAGGGTTAGAACACTAGCTGAATGAAACACTGATGGACTGGACAAACCGAAAATGTCAGAGTATATTATGTGCGAGATACAGTATGGAGAAATGGAGCCTGTCTGTGTCGCGGTCATTTACAGGGCCCCTGTCATTGCATTTCTAGAACATTCGGATCTTGTCGACAAGTTGAGAGAATATTGTGACTTTTACAGTCACAAGATTATAATGGGTGATTGGAATGCAGATTTGTTGGACGATGGTGATGATGCAAAGTTTGTTCGCAAGCTTGCAGCTGAAATGTCACTTAGAATCGTCCAGCACGGAGCGACTCATCACACCGACACGTCGCACACATGGCTTGACACCATACTAGTGGACATTAACGACACAGTAGTAGACTACAATTACTTTGCACCAACCTGACCAAGCAAACACAACGTCATTGACTTGGCCATAAACGTTCAAGCTCCTACTCTGTGCAATCATCCCTTTACATATAGGGACTACAAAGGAATAGATCCTTTAGAATTGCAGTCCCTTTTGTCAGGTTATGATTGGTCAGTCTTTAACGAACATCACATTGACTTAAATACAGCGTTGGACTGCCTTAACTCAAACCTATTAGATGCGATTAACAACTTAGCACCATTAAAGCGAGTTACGCCTCGCATAGGCAGTCCACCCTGGATAAATGATGAAATTGATCAGTTAAATAAAAAACGAGACGCAACTTATAGACGGTACAAGAGAACTGGTGATGAGCAATTTCATAGTGAGATCATAGAATTGCGCAATAAATCTTTATCAATGACCGAACAGGCCAGGATATCATATTACCAAGGAAAGCTGCTAGGCAAACAGCAGAGTGACATCTGGAAGGAATTGCCCAATCTAGGTCTCCTACCTAAATCCAGGGGAGGTTTGCACGGGTTCATGGCGGAGGAACTTAATACCCACTTTGCGGGAGTTTCAATATCAACTGATGAGGATAGTACCGAAATTGAGAACTTAGTGACATCAGTCAGTGATGAGGGTTTTAAATTTGAACCTATAGGGCTGGCGGATGTTATACTTGCGGTCGCGCATTTCTCCTCGCAAGCGAGGGGCGAGGATGACATCCTGCAGAGTGTGGTAGCGAAGTCATTGCCGGTCATTGGGCAACACGTAGTAAACTTGTTCAATTCTTCCCTGGAAACTGGTGTATTTCCGGACCTGTGGAAGAAAGCAAGAGTGGTGCCGTTAGGCAAGTGTACTACACCATCGTCGACGTCGGGCTTTCGTCCTATTGCACTACTGTGCTTTCTTTCTAAGGTCCTGGAAAAAATTGCTCATGACCAGATTCTAAAGCACATGATTGAAACCAAACAACTTGACCCTATGCAGTCCGGCTACAAGAAGAACAACTCGACGCAGATTGCTTTACTAAAACTGACGGAAGATGTGAGGACAGGAATTGACAAGAGACTTGTGGTATCTGATATTGTCCTTTATACAAGGGAGAATATATCCTTAAAGTTTCACCAGTCAGAAAAATTTTTTACATGTAAATTTAGTCCTTGAAATGTCATAGTGATGATAAATCTACTATTAAAATGTTAAAAAGTAGTTAAAAAAATATTTTTAATACGATAAAGTATCTGAGCTTGTTTTTGATTACTAGGAAGATATTAACATATTTTTTAGCTATTCAGATACAAATATTGCCTAAAAAACGAGTATAATCTCAAAAAAGGCATTTGACCTTTAAAATACGGTTTAGCAACCTCTAAATTATTTTTGAAAAATCTGTAAAAATTCATAATTACTTTTTACGTCAAAACCAACCAGAATCCACTTTAACGTTTAAAAAAGAAAAATAAATTGTTGTTTCTGCGATACCCTAGGCAGCACTACTTTCAGGAGATCCGGCCAGAGAGAGATGGTCCTGGATGTTGCCTTGAGAACTACAATGCAGAAATCACCTGCATATCAGTTTCTCTGTCGAAAAACCTTCTGAGGGAGCTATAGACGGCACTGCCCGCCCCCTAGACAGAATTTTTCCTAGATCGACCGTGCGAAGTTCGAATCAACCATGAGAGAAGGAACGCGTAACATCGAAAAAGGGAGCAGGGAAGGAACAGAAGACACGGAGACCCTGGTAGATGCTGTCATACAGCTTCTATACAAGGCCGGTGACGCATCCATGCCCCGAAAACGTATAGACCCAAGTAGGAAGCGATCGGTTTACTGGTGGAACGACAAGATCGCGAATCTTCGAAAAATGTGTCACCGCTTACGTAGACGCGCACAACACATTCGATGTAAACGACCGGAAGAAGCAGACATAACGATACTCGTGTACAAGAAAGCGAAAAAAGAACTAAATAATGCCATTAAAAGAAGCAAGGTTTTCCACTGGAAAAAACTGCAAAGTGGAAACGGACGCTTGGAATCTTGCCTACAAGATAGTGCTACAATAAAAAAAATTTTTGAAAAAAAAGAACCGACTTTGAAAGATACACTAAAAAGTGTGAAATAATTCACAAAAATGTTCTCGAAGTCGGCGCCGAATTACAAATTGACATATACCGTCACCTCTTTTTGTTTCATTGGGAATCTTATTCTTGACTAATTGTTTGACAACGTAGTTTGCGTACCGCCGCTAGGTGGCGATGGCTTAAGCACATTAAGATTATCCCGGGGATAATACATAAAAGCTCGCGCCAGCAGTTACAATTGTAACAGTATTATTTGAATTATATGTGATAGTTTGGCTGATGACTATCATTTGAAGATTCTTGCATTGGAAATTTTTTTTAAAAGCATTTTTTCTCAAACCAGTGCTTTTGATTACGAGTTATTAACTTTAAGTGGGATATACGATAGTGGGACATATATTTCGTTCCAGGTTTAACGAAATTGGACCCATCTCAATATTATTTATAAATTATATTCTTGAACAAGATACTACCGTCATGGACCCTATTGTGGATTAGTGCCTCTATTGTGAATCAGTTTATGTTAAAGCTATATTGTGAAAGTTTTGCGTTATTTTTATTATTATTTTGAAAGCACTTATGTATCAAAATCTTATGTATCAAAATAATTAAAGAATGCACTGATCCACAATAGGGTATGTGACGATATATGTCAATTTGTAATTCGGCGCCGACTTAAAGAACATTTTTGTGAATTATTTCACACTTTTTAGTGCATTTTTTCACACTTTTTAGTGCATTTTTCGAAGTCGGTTCATTTATTTTCAAAAACTTTTTTTTATTACAGACTTTTTAGTTGTAAGGGCTGAGTTTCATTCAATTTATATTGTAATATAAGTCGACCAACAAAGGATGCTTCTGAAAAAAAAATTTTTCTGTTCTAAAAATGTACAAAGTATCAGAAAATGAAATAAAAAAAATCGAGTTTTTCGTCTAATTTGAGTATGAGACCACCTTAAATCAACATTAATTTATTTAATATTGCTTCCTTCTACAGGAAGCTTTGTAATCCTAGAAAAAAACATCCTTTGTGAAGCATAAAATGAAAACGCCAGAACTGACGTAGTACAGGCTCCATACTGGCCCAGTTATATATTGGAACCACCATGGAATAATTCTCTTTTATTCAAAAAATAGTTTATCCAAATTGGTTCAGTAGTTTCCGAATAATCGGCAGAAGAACATAACAAATCACCAGTACTGACGTAGTACTGGTTCCATACTGGCCCAGTAATATAGTGGGACCAACATGTGATCATTCTCTTATATTAAAAAAATATTATCAAAATCGGTTCAGTAGTTTCCGAATAATCGGCGGAAAAACATAATAACTTACCAGTACTGACATAGTACTGGCTCAATACTAACCCAGTAATACAATGGGACCAACATGAGATCATTCTCTTTCATTAAAAACAAATATTATCAAAATCGGTTCAGTAGTTTCCGAATAATCAGCGGAAAAACATAATAACTTACCAGTACTGACGTAGTACTGGCTCAATACTAACCCAGTAATACAATGGGACCAATATGAGATCATTCTCTTTCATTAAAAACAAATATTATCCAAATTGGTTCAAAGTTTCCGAATAATCGGCGGACATAGTCGGCAGAGGCCGAAATGTACAGAAAAAATATTCATAAAAAACTAAATTACTGGCGAGATACTGGACCAATAATCACAATTTGAATGGGACGACCGAAGGATAATTACCTTTCATATAAAAAAATTTCATCCGAATCGGTCGAGTATTTTCGGAATAATCGCTGGACAAACGTAAAAAAAAGCCATGTCGAATTGAGAACCTCCTCCTTTTTCTAAGTCGGTTAAAAACTGGGCAATTTTCGGAAACCGTACATGCGAGTCACGGAATCCATGGAGCGCATAGTAGACAACCTATTTCCCGAACACGAGAAGAGACCAAAAGACGAAGAAATTGCAGTTGGGCAATATACAGAGTTCATACAAGAAAAAAAATGTAGTGGTGAGGTATCTGAAGAACAACAAAGCACCAGGACCGTCGGAATAAGGTAAATGTCCCAATTTCTGCTCACGGCCCCATTTCTACACTCGAAGTTTTTCTGTTATTATAGATATGAAGGTTGTTTTAATATATATTATATCTAAGCTATCTGTACCTTTTTAGTATTACAACTAAAAACTTCAGTGCTGAATTAAAAATATTGTAAATTCTGATTAAAAAACTTGATAATAGTGATAGCTTGAGGTTAGACGCAGATGCATTCTGCATGTCCGTATTTCTAATCACTAAAAAATAACGTTTTAGTTGTATTTATAAAATATGTACATTGTTTTCTACGTATGCATCGTGAAGTATTTAAGCGTATTAACATACAATAAAAAGATACAAATCATATGAATGAAGTCTATAAAATCAATGGCGATCAGAAATAGGTACAAATCGAAATCATCGTTTTTTGCTGTGAGCAGAAATAGGTGCATTTTGCGTATGTTTTTTAATTGACTATTACGAATATTTAAGTCTTTAAAATGGTTTTTACGCATTTACATTGTATTCGTCGATTCAAAATTAAGATAATAATCATATCTGCTTTATAAATTAATGTTAGAATAACTTTTTAAACTATTTGGTTTGATGCAAAATGCTTATATGAGAAGAAATCGGGACATTCACCTTACGATCTGAGATCCTAAAATCCACATTTAGGATATGTCCGAGTCTCCTGCTGAAAATGTACAACAGCTGCGTCAGAACTGGAATTTTCCCAAAAAAGTGGAAGATTCAGAAGCTCGTGTTTATCAACAAGGAAAAAGGAGACCGTAACACAGCATCGGGAAATTAACCCCTGTGTATGCTAGATACAGCTGGAAAAATACTCGAAAAGCTAATCAGACCGAGACTCCAAGAAGCTGTACAAGCAGCCGGAGACCTGTCGATTAACCAATTTGGATTAAGGAAGAACAATTAAGGAATCAACCATAGATGCTGTCCGAGTCGTGGTAAAAACCTACGATAAAGAACAAAGGAAGAACCAGCTTTCAAAAGGAGTAGGGGAAACTGGGGTAAAGTGAATTATGCTTATTATTTCTTCAATAAATTATTATTTATGCCTAATTTTAATTTTAGTAAAAGATAATTATGTAAGGATGATAATAAAATAGTTTCACTACATAACAATTAATATTCTACGAAAGAAAAATAATTGTATTTTTCGATCTTTTAAGATAGTTGGTTTATCGAATTCATTATAACGATTATAGATGTTTATAATCAGTTTTATTGCTAGATTTTTGTCCTAATTACTTTAAATATTGATCATACTCCGCACAAAATCATTCCATGTGAATAGTTTTAGGCTTAAAATCTTCGTCTGATTACCGAGAACAAAATCCGCTAGTCAGAATTCACAAACCATCAATATAGTTAAAATTTGAAAGAACTGTTAAAAATCAAGTGTTTTGCTGTTTTTTGGAACGTAGCTTCTTACTGATACACTTAAATACCATAATAAACACATTCACTTAAAAGTTTATTCATGTACCTCCAAAAACAAAAATAAATTGCTACCCTACCTATCTATCGAAAATAAAAAGACATAGCTATTAGAACATGGCGAAATTAGGAGAAAATATGTTTACGATGAAAAATTTGACCTATAATTTTGTAACCCCAGATCATCAACTTTTTCTTAAAGTAGAGACAATTTCGAGAAAATTAAAAAAAATTTGACCTCTCTACCAACATTACAACCACAAATATAACGATCGAAAGACAGGACTCTGTACCTGCAGCGGTAGGATCAGTAATATCGTGGAGCGCGATTTTATATTAGCATTGTAAAATAATAAATAAGATGTAGAAACGACTTTTTCATATTTTAATACATAATCTTTATTTTGCACATGATAAATCAATAAATTTATTTATTTATAATGTAGGAGCACTTTGAAATCTATTGAATTACATAATAATTATGATTAATCATGTAGAATTTAAAGATTATAATGTATTAAAATATAAAAAGTTGCTTCTACATCTTACTATTGAATTTATAGTGACTAATATACAATGATGAAACGCTTTACGCAAATGTGCTCCCACGGCTTTACCGCGCCTGCCATTGAAGATACAGAGTCCCACCTTTCGATCTTTATATTTTTTTTAATTTTCTCGAATTAACTTTACTTTAAGGAAAAGTTGATGATTTGTCCCTATTAGGCGCAATTACAAAATTATAGCTCAAATTTAGCATCGTAAACATTTTTTCTATATTGATGATTTATGAATTCTGTCTGGTGGATTTTGTTCACTGAAATCAGACGAGGATTTTAAGCTCAAAACTATTCACATGGAATGATTTGATGCATAGTATGACCAGTTCACCTACAAAAAAATTAGTATAATCGAGTTTTCTTTTGAATTATTCCAGAGATTATTTTAATTTTGGGCTTAAATTACTCAGTATGCATCACTAAAATATTATTTGTAAGAATCTCGAAGATGGAGGCCCTTTTGGGTTAAACCGCATCCAAGCGCACCGTGATGAATCACAAGTTTGTATTCCTCTGTACCTGCTTGCCAAAGAAAAGAAAATAATGTATGACAGGAAAGAAGAAAGCGGCCGACAACGAGTCAAAAAATAAGAAAGAATAAGGACTCTACGAGCCTGGCAATAAGAATGGGAGTCAGAAAAGAAAGCAGATTGGACGAGACGTCTAATTAAATTTCTATACGAGTGGATGGTCTGAGAACACAGTGAAGTGAACTTCTTCTTGACACAGTTCCGCACAGGACACGACTACTTTCGGCACTACCTCAAACGTATGCAGAAAACCGTGGACGGACAATGCCTGTACTGTGGACACGAGAAAGACAACCTGGAACACACGTTCTTTATCTACGAAACGTAGACAGAATAGCGCCAAGTACTACAATAGAAGTTGGGACAAATTTCCCCCGACAACATCGTCGAGAAGATGCTGATCAATAGGAAAAATTGGGACATAGTAGCTCACGGCGCGCTCCGATCAAGTTTAAATAAAAAGATCTTGTACCTCGCGAGTTTTTTTATAAATCATTCCTGGGATATCTTCCGATGATTTTAAGCCTAAAATAAAAATAATCCCTAGAGGGATTTTCAAATAAACTCGATATTTGATCATTTTCGTAGGTTATCGTGACTATTTTTTATATTGCATCTTATATTTTGATTTCTTAGGTTTTAAAAATATATTTCCACATCAGAAATAAGTTTATAAATGCTCAATAGGTATTAAAAATTTTAAATTCATAAAAATTTGCAAAACCGTATTCGAATTTTCAAATTTTGCGATCATTTTATTACATTAAAAAAATTTCTTTATTATGTACAATAATTAAAATGAATGTAAACTATTATATTCACATAAAGCACGTTGCAACCTCTCTGCATATTCTGGATGGTTCTTAAAAACTTTATATTTCTCCCATACAGATTTTAAATCAGCATGGACAGATTCCATAGCCTGTTCACTATAAAATCCAAGTCCCGTCTGAACTTCTTCGCAAAAGTCAGGCACATGAAAAAATACTGCATGAATTTTGGGCGTTATTGGTACATTTAAATGTAAATAACTTTGCTTGAAGGCATTAATCTTATCTTTGAAAGATGGGTCAAGATTTTTTCCAAAGCAGGCATGTACAACATTTTTGAAGTGCTCAAAAGCATTTACATATTTCAAACATCCCAAATTGTGATTTCGTGAACGCAGGAAATCAAGTTTGTCTAATAATATCTTGCACGAATTGCCATTAAAACTTGTATTACCCTGACGTATATCACGAGTGACATGGCATGATTGTGCCCATAGAAGAGCGTCTTTCTCGAATTCAGCCAATAAGTGTCTATACAATGTATTTACTACACCTAGCATCAAATGAAGTTCAGGTGGAGGTATTATCTGAAGAAATGTTTTGTCTACATCAGTTGATAAAAGAGGCGGATGAATACAATTTTTATGATTCTTCGCATCTTTTTTGACAGATCCGGCTTGATGCCAGTTTATATAATTTTGAAACGTATTTTTTATTGTCCTCGGTATTCCGCAGCTACTTAAATCATTTTTCGATGCGAAACACCAAGTGCAGGGGTAATAGCTGCTATGCGACATGATGCCAACCATAATATTAGTAAGTTTTAAATCTGTCGCAATAGTTCCCTGAAAGTTGTTTATTTTTATTGCAGACCACAGCTGCGATACATTTTCATAATTTTCTTGAGAACTGTTTGCTAATGCTAGTATCAATAATCTGTTAACACCTGAATCTTTAAACCGTTTAGCAGAAATACCATCTTCGAACTTTTGCCGGTGTCTATTTAGCTTTTCATTTTCTGAAGTAGATTGAATGGATAAACATATCTTCAGAAAACCCCCTCCCCCGTCAATACCAAACTTCAAGTGAAATTCAGACAATGAGCGTTTTTCTTTAATGTGTTCTATTAAACCATCAAGATTTGTGCAGTAAGCGACTGTTTCGGCTGCAGATGAAACTTTATCAGCCTTGACGTGAACAAAGTCAAAGTTTTTAGTACCAAAATAATCATCAACACAGTGACTTTTAATTGATAGTTTTTTTTTTAAAATGCGGTTCCACGACCTTAGCATTTTTCGTAGCTACTCGTAAAGCTGTAGCAATCGCAAGTGTCTTCGTTTGGCTCAAATGTAAACTCGTCTGGATTTTTAAAAAATCGTCTGCAGAAAAAAGCTCAGGTTTGCTTAAAGCTTTGTTATTTTGTGAACCAATAGCAACTTTAAGAGGCTTACCGCGTGTTTAAGAAAGTGATAGAGTTGTCGTATTTTGTGTATTTTCAATAATCATTTTGCGTTTAAGCAAAGACGAAATTACTTGATCTGTAGCTCTTGGGCTTGTTTGCATAATGTTTTCAGTCAAATTCTCCAAGCGTACGGTAAAGTTACATTTATGAGATTTTCCTTTTCCCAACAAAGAAAAGCAGTAACTACACCGGCTTTCAACGGAAGGTGATTTTCTTTCATCTAGATTAAAATTGTATTATTATATTGTAGTTATTATACGTAATAGCTTACTTGGAACTTTTATATTTGTCACATCAACAAGTATTCCATGTCGCTAAAGCATAACATTATTCTTTGCAAAGTTTTAAAATTTTCCAGGAGGGGGTTTTCTCGCAAGCTCACAAATATGACAAGCACATAAAACATCGTCGCTTGATCTAGTAGATTTCTTCAAAGGTTGAAGATCAGAAAATTTTGGTAGATTCACACTTATATCTTCATCGTTTCTAATTCTGTATAAATCTCTTTTGCAACTACTGCATAGAACGAGAGGTAATCAGTCATCACTAGTATCGTACTCAAAGTGTTTTTCAACAAGCACTTTTAATTCTCCTTTTACAGGAATCATTACTTTAGTTTTTCCAAAGCAAAGTAAACAAATTTGATGACGATTTTCATCGTGTGTTCTTACCTTCGGCATTTTTACTAACCGTAAAATCAGCATAAGTTTATTTATCGCAGCCATGGCAACGAAATACCAAATTTATCCTCGATGAAAGAAAAAAAAAAGAAACTTCGAGCGCACAGAAAAATATTTGAAATAAGAAGTTAAAAAATTTAATTTTTGAGCAGTATTTAAAAAAATTTATATGAATTTTAAAAGTTTAATGAGTATTAAGAATTTATAAACTTATGTCTAATATTGAAATATATTTTTAAAGCCTAAGAAATCTAAATACAAGATGCAATATAGAAAATAGTCACGATAACCTACGAAAATGATCAAATATCGAGTTTATTTGAAAATCCCTCTAGGGATTATTTTCATTTTAGGCTTAAAATCATCGGAAGATATCCCAGGAATGATTTATAAAAAAAACTTGCGAGGTGCAAGATCTTTTTATTTAAACTTGATCGGAGCGCGCCGTGAGCTACCTTTGCCGAATGGGTACTACGAACCAAGAAATGCAAGAAACTCGTTGACGACATACGCGTAGTATCAGTTAGAGAAGGAATAACAGATTAAACGAACCGTCAGTTAGAGCGCCGCGATACCATATAGGTACCGGGGCCTAAGAAGCGCGGCTATCTCGTTTTCTAGTTATACTTAAAGTGCAAATGAACGAATGAATGAAAGAAACGGTTTATTGGGACACGGTAGCTGCCTCATCAGGACGGGTACTACGGACCAAGAACCACGGGAAGCTCGTTTTTGTATTTACGAGATGTATGTATGAACGAATGAATGGACGTAATAATGAACCGTATTGAAACGCCCACCAGTGGCGAAGACTCCAACTTGAAGTAATGCTAACGCATGTCCGGGCTGGCACTCTCCTCCTTCTAAAGCGGAGGGGAGTAAACGAGGCGGCGTTTTAGTGGGTATGCCTGGCGAGAGGCTATCGGTGTTTGAGTACTGGTGACCCAATGTTAGGAGAATCCCACACATGGGGAGTCTCGCATGGCTCCTGTCACGTTGCAGTTACGCATTTATTACCCCTCCCTTACGAAAAGCTTTTCCAGCAACCGCTGAGCGACTCCTTAACTCTAGGATGGAAGACTAGCTTGTATCTTTGCGTGCAGCCCATAGAGAAGTTTATGAATTTTTTTAAAACATTAGTAAACTGAAATCATTCTCACTATTATTACCCTTTGAGAAAACGAGTACATTTGTATTATGCGTGTTTAGCCTTGTATCTGTTGGCTGCAGTTGTCACTACGAGTTGTAAACAACGCCTGCTCGGCGATCATAACCTGCGCGAGTGTTATTTTTTCCCTCAGCTAAACCTTCAAATATCGATTTTACTCTTCCAATTTGTGATCTTTCAAATTAAATTAATATTTGATAAGAACCTCAAATATAAGTCAGCGATAGCTCTATCAACTCGTAATCGATTAACAACATATTCAAATTTTCGGCTACCAATAAAAAACTTTCTTCGTAAAATTAAATTTTCATCTCTAAATACACGCATTCTTAGCAAATTCTGATGGCACTATGAAAACCATTATGTTCTAAAACTTTTAGAACCAACAGATCGTCCACTAATTTTAGCTCTTTTACTAAATAAATTGCGTGTCCATGTTCCGCTGACCACTGTGTAAGTATTTTACCAAATTTTTTACCAAAATCTATGTTTATTTTTGTTTATTTCTAGATTTATTTACAAAAATTCTTAGTTATAGCAAAGTTATAGCCATTTCAAATGAAACAATTTATATTAGATAACATACAAATTAAAACTTTTAACGCGTATTTTTCGAAACTTACTTTTCTAACTTCATAAAGATCCTTGCATAACCCATGATCATGGATATTTTAGAAACTTCCAGAAAATATCGGTTAAAGTATATTGAGAAGTTAATATTTTGTTTTCAGGTATTGTGGTGTTAAATATGTTATTCGTCAATTGTAAGTGTAAAAACATGTACATTTTATATATTTCTTAAAGTTTAACAAATATTTTATTTATTTCAGACCATAAACTGAGTTTGAACAATTTCTAAAATATTAAATCTTGTTCATTTAGAGTTGAAAAATATTCTTAAATTTTTTATAATAGATTTAGTCAAATTGGTGTGCACAAGGAACTTTTTTAAAAACTCTTATTTTATCACAAAAATATGCATTTGCTCCAATAATTTGTAAAAGAAATTTAATGAAAAATTCTTAACATTTTTTGCTACCTTCTCCAAGCATGACAAAATAAGTTACTGAATTTTTAATGTTATTGGATGAATGAGAGAATTCTTTAAAAATTAGTGGAGTTCTCCCTTAAAGAAACTTAAGTTAAAATGCTAAGTACTATTTTTAAAATTTATAAAAGATTGTCCTCGTAGAAATGTTATAATTTATAAAACGCTTTTTAAACAAAAACTGGTAATTTTGACAAAATCGTTAAAGAATGACTAAGTATTAGCTAATGGTTTGTTTCATATAACTTCGAATTTTCATTTTTCTTTGAAGATGTTGTTAAAATTTATCAAGGTTATTTTAAATATATTTAGATCATGTTCTACCCGGCACCTCCACCAATTCTTGTTAAGAAACGTATTGTTTCTTAACGGAATAATTTTATTAAAGCCGGGGGGGGGGGAGGTCTAGTCCAGCCGTCCTGTACAGGCCTGGGCCTTTCGCGCACGTGGGACGATTAAACCTTTTGTTTAGCTCCTTAATATTGTTATTGAATAAATTCTTCGGGGAATTAAATGGTAAATTAAAGAATTCTTACCTTACTTGTTTGATTCTTTTCCTTAATATATTTTATTTATGCTTCTATTAACTTGGTTGAATGTTTTGTTATAAATATCCGTATTGGTGAGGCGTGTGGCTACTCTAAATTGGCTCGACCACGACTGACTAAAAACGTGGCTTAGCTGCAACGGCCGCGCTGCAGCGTCCATCCCCGCTCAAGACCTCCCCTCTCCTCCGTGACGTCACGGTGATTGTCGCCTCGTGTCACGCTCATGGTTCTTAAATGAGCTTAGCGACAGCAGGTTTGGCAATTTGCAGCGTGCATTCACCGATCGCGCAATAGGGAAGGAGAGTCCCGAGGCAGCGATAAGCGAGCAACCGGAGCCGTTTGTGACCTCGACCAATACATGGGGAAAATTAAGTGATGGAAGCTGTGTATGTGTATTCAATATATTAATTTAATTAATATAGTACAACGTCCGTCACCTAACTGAAGCAAAAATATGGGGTACTCCGTTTTACACCGTAGTTTTTGAGAACACCAAAAAAAACACATTTTTAAAAACTGTTTATATTAATTATTTGAAAATGTTCTATGGCACTTTTATAGTTTTTGTTCTGTAAATAAGATGTTAATAAATGAAAATAATCTTAAAGAAAATTTTATTCATAAAATATACAAAAAAAATAAGCTGATTGTTAGGTACGCCATTTTTCCTCACTCTCCCCTATACATACATTAGTAGTTAGATTTTTGCTTGCTAATTAATTATGGAGCTACCTATAATAAATAAAACGACTTCTTTATACATTGCGCTGGATACAAGGCCGCATAATATCTTATTAAAGATTCTAAGAATTCAACCGTCCAGATTCTAAGAATTCACGCAAGTGACCTCATGCAGGATGTTATTCTTTCTTATCTGAACAGAACTTCCAAAATAAAAAAATAGTAAAATATAGCTGGTAAACAGTTCTTGTACAGTGTCTTATAAAATATTTTAAAAATCATAAATATAGTACGAGTTAAATGTAACCATAAAATACTTACTTTTAAATAAATTATAAATAAATCAGTAATATTCTATATAAATGTGATCTTATGCCCTTTCTACACCTACACTTTAAGTTAGTCTGGCACTATCTGTTGATATCAAATAACTTATGTTCTATTTATGATTTAATAATTTAATAATTTAATATTCTCTATATTTATTGGGTATTTTTAAATTAGCCTAGATATTATAATATTAATAATAGAACTTAAAGTCTATGTGTAGAAAGGGCATTATAAGATATGACTATATGTACACTGGACGGTAAAAATAATTTTGAATCTCGCAGGCAATTTTTCCCTGTACTAACTGGGAAATTCTAAAAGATTTTAATACTCTTTTGAATACATAACCTATCAAAATATCAGTTAGCAATGTTAGCACGTGGGAAAATTGCCCGCGCGATTCAAAGTTATTTTTACCGTCCAGTGTACTTGAACAATTTGTAACCTGTAATTATGAAGAACGAGTGCAGAGCGCTTTTCTCTTTTCCATTTTTAATGATAAATATCTGTGGCTTCCCGGAATAAGCACTTAACTGCATTTTTTCAAAATTTACATCAAGTTTAAATCAAATTTGAATTATTAAAATTTTTTTTCGCAATTAGAAAGATTTTATCTAATTAATGTTGTGTAGTTACTTTGCTTATCATATATTTTATAACAAGAAAGCAATTTGTTTTGCATTTCCTTTATTTCGGTGAAATGTCAATTGTAAACTGGCATACACCACCATAACCAGATCCAGCAGAAATGAGCGAATTCATTATTTAATGAAGTCATTTGAAAATTTCGAGAATAATCGCTTAATTTTTATATTTTAAACAAATGTTCAAAGCGTTTTTTAGTATATAACAACCCATAAAAAATGTTGTATATGAAATTATGAAAATATGACGTACTGTATCGTGATTTCTGTGAGAAATTTTTTTTAATGGTGGTTATATTATGACGCTGCGAATATTTATTTAAAATGTTAAAAGCAATAATTCTGAAAAGTATCAAATTATTTTATTATTTTATTAAAAGTAGATGTGCTCCGAGAATTTTTAAGGCAAAAATAAAGTTGCGAGAAAAATAGCCTTAAACATATTAGCAAAAGTACACACGGAAAAAAATATTCTGCGTATTCCACAAAATCTCCAATGAAATCCACAGATGCGCTCATGTTATATTTCCAAAACGGGCTGGTGTGTGTAATACACAAATCTATTCTTGGGGATTTCGCGGGATAGAGTTTGTGATTCGCACATGTAAGCATCGTAAATGGAAATTACATAATTATTCAAGTGATATCTACACTTTATGTTCTCTTTACTAAATGTAGTAGTTTAATTTAAAAAATCATTAGTTAAAGAAATATAAAAATAAGATTACGTTAAGCCGTAACTGCCGTAGAGTATGATAGTCTTAACCAAACTTTCATAGGTTATATTGACAAGGGTTTATTTTGCAAATTCATCCACTACGATTTGCCGCGGGCAAAGAAAATTGAGAGAAATAGAATTCTATACGCTGCTTTTCTGTGTGCAATTTCGATGCTAATCGCTTGTAGATCGCACATCCCTTACGGAAAAGACTCTCAAATTTTGAGAGTTTATACTCAAAGTTGCATGTAAACACTCAATTTTCAAAGTTAACACTTAATATTGAGAGTTAACACTGACATTTGAGTGTTACGTCTTAAGTCTTGAGTGTTTATTTACAATGTTCAGGGTTAACACTCAAAAATTGAATGTTAACTCTTAACGATTAAGTATAAACATTAAAAGCTGGAGTGTTAATTCCCAAATCGAATGCTTACACTCAAAAAATGAGAGTTTATCCTCAATGGTTGAGTGTGTACTCTCAAGGGTTGGGTGTTGATTCCCAAATCCACTGTTTATCCTAAGGGGATGAGAGTTTATCCTCATCGGTTGAGTGTGTACTCTCAAGGGTTGAGTAATAATACTATAATCGAGAGTTTATACGGAGTGGTTAAGAGATGACCTTTGATTATTGATTGTATACGCACAAGGATTAGGTAATAATATCGAAATTGCGTGGTATGTATTGTAATAGGTTGAGTATCTATTTAATTTTCGAGAATAGGTACCAAGAAAATCTTTTGAAACAGGTTCAAAATGGACAAAACGAGACTCATGTAAAATTTTTTGAAAATAGTTGTCTAGGGCTGAAAATTTTTTTGGGATACTTTTTCAGACATGTACTTTTTGATAAAAAAGGTTGTTATTTAGAAATAAATACATTATTTAAAGTAAGAGCGTTATTTTTATAGAATACAAATAAATCTATTTTTCCACAGTAAAGTTTTAATCAAACTATTTGCTCACTATAAATGAGCTCTTACTTATAATGCAAATATGTTCCCTATAAAATATAAGTTTTGGGTTATTATTTATAGGTGACACACTTTTTTATGTATGCACATTATTTTTGGGTAAATAAATGCTATTTTCTGTCAGTTTTGATTAAAAATTTTAAACGCTTAAATTTATGGCATAAAATGTGTATATTCTGATGCGTATGTAATACAATAGTTGTTGTAAACATCTATCTTTCGTCTCAACAAATTAAAATACAAATTTAGTGTTTTTCAAATATATTTTTTAATTTACATCTATTGATTATGCAATTTCGCAAGACATTTCTATTTAAAACACAGGTATACCACCAAATGATGTCCCTTGTCAAACCAGTTACGCAAAAAATATTACAGCTGATGAATTCATACTTAACTTAGTTTTAGAGACACATTACTTTTACACCTCCTGAAATGTTAGTTTATGTGTAATGAAAAGGTGTAAACTGGAAAACTTACAGTTCAAAGTACGCTATATCTTCAGGAATCAAAAGACTATAAATCAGATGGAAAGAGACAAAAAAACTGGGAACAATAATTCAAGCATTCACCATTTGATTTGTATAGGTGACATAGTTTTTAATACATGCATAATATGATCTGATAACTAAAGGCTGGCATCTGCCGTATTTGCAAATCAGTATTTGAAACGCTAAAATAGTTATGGCATAAATGATATGTGTATTTAGTAGTTTAATAAAATTGTAAAGTGGTATCACGGTCAAAAAATCACGCTAAGAAAACAAAAATTTCATAAACCTTGCAGAGTCAAAAATTCATTCTTACATTGTAACGGGTAATGGTACCTCGTCACATACTCTCTCTCTCTCATACAAGAATACATGTAATAATTGTTCAAATGTTACAGGCATCATCAGCGGCGGCATGAGATAGAGAAGGAGCCGGTGAGTAACGAGAGAGAAATAGAGAGAGTATAGAGAAATAGAGAGAGATAGGTAGGCCGCGGGGAGGAGCATGGGGAGAGAGTCGCGACATTAGGCAGAGACGCTTGAACCTCGGAGAAAGCAAGTTGTAGGTACCGAGGGTGTAATCGAGCTTCAAGGATATCGTGCAATTAGGAGAAAACGTGCAAGACTCGCTCCAGCGAATTATCGAGGGCCGTAACACCATCTTGTTCACCCTCCTTGGACCGGTGGTTTGCGACAGCGCAGGGATCATCGCAGCAACGTGCGAGACTCGCTCCATCGAGTTACCGTCGGCCGTAACACCTCCCTGTTCATCGCAGCCGGGGATAAATGTGAATGCCTTTTCGACTCAAAGCTCTCTTTATCTCTTTCTCTCTTTTCGTGGCCTCTTCCCTACCAGCGACTAGCCTGCGAGAGTGCACGGGCTTCGACCAGTACGCTTTTGTACCCCTTTCCAAATTATAGTATAATATACAAGGTGTTTTTAATAAATATCTCGTGTAGTCCTTGGCTCTACCTTCCCCACATATTATTCATGCTCTGACCACCATAATAATAATATATTAATATATCGCGGGTTTGCTCCAGGCTAAAACCCCGTTATATATAATTGGCGCCCTCCGGAAAAACTCACAGAGTTGTGGGGATTAAGTGAAAAACTAGCGATAAAGTGTATAGTGCGGTTCGCGTGGCGTATATTGTGAACGCGCGCGTCGAAAAACATTCGAGTCAGCCGTATATACAGACTTTGCGCGGAGAGTATATTGCCGCTGGAATGCGAGCACTCACGCGCAAACGGTAAACAAACCTCGGCGGACCCTGGAAAATTCTGAGTACGGGCCAGACCGGAATTAAATAATATTTCGGCATTTTAGTGAATTCGAACGGCTGCTCGATTTATGCGGTCAACGTATTTAACATACGAGGAGAAAATAACTTGTTGCTAGATAGATTTTTATAGGTAAGGGAACGTATGCGAATATAATTTAGTATAAAAGCGTCTCTCGCAAGTGGACAAATGTGTTTGTCAAAGTGTTTTTATAACAATTATTAGAAATAAAATATAATGATTAAAATTTTTCTTAATTAACGGTAAATAACAAATACATTTTTTTGTTGGTGTTGTGATGAGATATTGCTATTTTAGTAAAAATAAAGTGTGAATTTTAATAAAATCACTGGGTATTTAAATTAATACAATTTCATATATTTAAAGCGAACTCGCATAATCAATAATACAAACACTTATTTCGTGACGTAAATAAATGTAATCTTATTGCTGAAAATTTCCTAGAATTTAAAGTGTGTAAGAATAAAATAAATATTGAAAATTTTATTTCGGAATTTACTCAGTATTGTATTGGAAGTATAGTTACATTTATATTCGGCTTTTCGAATTAAATAGTTTGTTTAGAAAATTAATCACTTGTTCACAAAATTAATTTATGGTTAAATAAATAATTTGGTAAATAAAATAACACTTTCGACCACTTGCCCGTTTACTAACTAATTTAATTGCTCATTTATTTGTAGCTAATTTAGTAACCGTATATCTGATTTACGGAAAAATACAGGCTGGTAGTACATGCGCTGATATTGTAGCAGCGTGTATATAAAAGTTCAGCATACGTAGTGTCGATATAGAGCGTATATACAGTGACTGTACTGTATACAATACAGATAGTTGTATAGGTGCGTGTCTGTGTAGCCGCAGTGTAGTGTAAACAATTTAACTGCGACTAAACCACCGAACAATTGCGTGGCCAAAATATTCATATCGATTAATTAATTGCTTAAAAATAATATTACTGTAATTTTTTATTTATAAACAATGATTTATTAATTTAATTAATAATTTTAAGTATTGCTCTGTTTTTGGCATAATTGTTTTTTAATATATACTATTCCTGTTGTCAATTAACATTATTATTGGTTAATTATTTTAGTAAAATAATATTATTATTTAATTAATTATTTAATTAATTAATTATTGGAAATATCCTTTTTTTTTGTTTTTTTGCAGAAAATTTAAAAACCGTTTTTTCACGATTTTAGATAAATTACGGGGATTTAAAATATTTTCTTTTTTTCTTACAGCGATCTAAACGAGTTTTTTTTAATTCAAATTGAGGTTGAATAGAAATAGTATTCTTTCAGTGTTAGGTATAATTGTATTGGATTATAAATTTTTTTTGATTATTAATAATTACTAGGTAATAGTTGTTAGATAAGCGATTTACGCAATATAACACAAATTCGGAAATACACTGAAAGAAACAATTACTTTGTGTGATTAACATAGTTTTGGATTGTAAACAGTTCCTATTAAAACAATTATTATTTGATTTAGTTAACTGAAATATTTGAATTAATAACTTGTGTTTAAAATTTAATTTCTTCGTATTTAAATTTAAAAACATTTAATTTCGTACAAGTTTAGAGTTAAATAAAAACATAAGAAAATGGCGAATCAATACATTACTTTTGATGAAACGGTAGGAACTGAGATCCAAGCGTGGATTCTACGTTTAGATGGAAAATGTTAGATGTTTTTCTAAACAGATTAGAATTAAAAAGTGATGGCACGCAATTTGCGCAAAGCGATAGGTTATTTAAGCGCTTGTGGGGCGACTACACAGCAACTGACTTCGTTGATAGCTTAGACAGCACAGATATCGAAGAACAGAAAACTCGTCGAAAAGAGAAGCTCGAGGAAGTGTTACAAGATGCGAAGTTCAGCAATGAAACACAAGCCGAAATATTGGAAAGGCAGCAATATTATGCAAGTCACCGAGGATATACGGGCCTACCAAACGATTTTGTTCCAATATCAACCAACTCTACTCAGATGAGCTCCTTGAACATGTCCTTGACGACATGCCAAGAGAATGGACAAATGAACACTGGTGTGTTACGGAATAATGTGAGAGCATGATCAGAGGCGGCAACGACGGTTTGTACAACAACACCGAACCACACGCCACCAGTTGGCGAAATTAGAGCATCAGCGTATGAACTGCCTGTACGAACACGCATACCAATACCACCACCGCCACCATTGCCACTGTCACTCTGGGGAATAGAGGCGATTAGTACCACGGTACCAACAAGCATGTTAGCAGTAACAAGTACTAAAAGTACGACCACAACTGCTACAGCAACTGGCTCAGGAGGAACGAGTAAGACTAGTAACCCGATTACAGTATTTTCGACGGGTACGAGACAAACTGCGAATGCGCAAGGAAACGCAAATATGGTACTGGTGACGTTATCGAATGGCATGTCATACCCCGTTCCAAGAGCCGTGGCACTCGAAATTACAAACACATAGGTAGTGGTGTAGAAGTACAGTAATCAAGTGAAAGAGCTGCAAGAGAATGTTGCTGAACTGATTACGATCACAAGGTTGCGG
The DNA here is from genome assembly GCA_949152435.1 of Gastracanthus pulcherrimus. NCBI lineage: Eukaryota > Metazoa > Arthropoda > Insecta > Hymenoptera > Pteromalidae > Gastracanthus > Gastracanthus pulcherrimus. Next base: position 128,835,839 of record OX424576.1, read on the forward strand.
TTTGAAACCATGCAAGGTAACGAAGAGGCGAATACGCATCAAGGGCGAGGAGCAAGGCCCAAAAATAATAAAAGTGTCGCTTTTCAGGACACATTCGACCTACGCTATGACGAGGACTACCAGCAGTATGAGAACCCAAGGGCACAAACAGGAGCAGCGGCAAGAGTAAGTGGATCAGCGCTTAATACAAATACTCCAAGCTTTAGATCACTTCTTCAGCAAACAACAGGGAGAGAATCAGCGATGGCTCGCCAGCGCAATCAAACTCTCTCAACCCGGCAATAGTCTGGGGAAGGGGAGTGTCTCAGTACTTTGAAACAACGCGACCATCGCAAAATAACACATTTGCTAGTCATCGTGGTAATGATATTGGAAAAACAGTTCGAACCTAGAACATCAAATTTTCTGGTGAAAAAGACGGTCGCGGTATAGAAGAATTTCTGCTACACGTCAATGAGTGCCGCACACTAGCTCACATAGGGGACGAGGACCTCCTGAATACCATGACAGAGTTGCTGAAAGGAGCAGCACTCCAATGGTGTCGTCAGTCTAGAAATAATTGGCACACATGGCAAGACTTTTGCGATGCAGCACGACGCTGTTACGGAGTCGATGACCGTTATCAACAGCGGTTAGTGACCGAAGCGACAGCGCTCACTCAAAGATTTGCCGAACCAGTTACGGACTATATCTTTTCCCTACTCTCGTACACTGATAAATTTGAAGTGCCTTGGGACGAAGAAAGAAAATTGCAACTTATTTATCAGAATATGTCGCCAGAGTTGCAAGCGATCGTGAGTAAAAAACAAATCACTGATCTTGACACCTTGATTCGGTTGGCGCGACAGGCAGAAGCTATCGTGGAGGTACGGCGGAACTGGAAGGAGCCACCTCCAGCAGATAAGTGATTGTTGCCGGAATTGGCATATAAAGGGCCACGCGAACCGACCAACAATTATAAAATGAGTCTGGCTGCAGTTGCGGAAAGTTCGCCCACCGATTGGTCCCAGAAAGTAGACAAGTTGCTCGAGGATAATCTGAGGCAGCTGACTCTGACTGCCCCCGTGAAAGCTCCACCGTCAACTGCAGAGAAAGCAACGGCACAAAAATCGGCTTCTGTAAGATATAAAGGGCCGTATTTTAAAAGTATTGGCAGTCCGAAAAGAAGGAGTCCCACACGCCAGCCAGCCAGCGATAAAAATAAGAGCAAGACTCCTGGTCCACGGTCCCATCTTCTCTGCTGGGGCTGTAGCAGGCCAGGATACACAACCAGGACGTGTCCTGAGTGTGCGGGAAAAGAGAAGGGGAGTGTATAGAACCGGTCCCTATCGCCCCTGCAGCCAACTTAAGGTCCTCACCGACTCACCCTAATGAGACCAGCGAAGCACGAGCACAAGATGATCCAGTTCTTCCACCGATCGCGACGGCAACAGGACCCATAGTAGCTCAGGATGCGAATGGCGCTTCGGAGGAGTCAACTCCTCACATAGAGAGAGACTACTCTCGCTTGTGGATGCAAGTGGGAGTTGGTGGTTTCCAAGTGCGTGAACTGCATGATGGAGGTGCCGCACGCACCTGTATTGGACCACTAGGCTTGCAGATCGCTGCCGCGTACAATAAAAAGATTGCACCCAGTAAAGGACCAGGCGTACGGATGGCTAACGGTCAGATTTCTCCCGTGATCGGTTATGTTGATTTGTCGGTCATTATAAAATCCGAGTTGCCTGAAGGATGTCTTCTCGGGGTAGATTTCAAGTGAGCATTCAACGCATACATCCTACCTCGGGAAGATAAACTCAAGGTAGTAGGGATTGAGGAACTTCTTCTTCTCGAGGTAGCGGCAGTAGAAGTAGATGAGAGGATTCCGGTCCCGTCCGTTGGGCTTGCCGACGTTACCGATGTGCAACACTTACAATTACAAGAGATGTTGGATCGAGTGTTGCCAAAGGGCAAAGTGCCTTTGGGTCACACTAACCTCATCGCACATAAAATTGATGTGGGTTCTGCGCGACCTATTAAGCAACGATACTACCCCGTCTCTAAGAAACTGGAAGAAGAGATGCATGCTCAGGTGCATAAGATGCTGGAAGCAAGGATTATTCGTAGATCCCATAGCGAATGGTCGAAACCAGTAAGCCAGACGGCTCTTACCGCTTCTACGTCGATTATAGGAAATTGAACGGAGTGACTAGAGTGCCTGCGTATCCGCTTCCTTACATGGATTCCATCCGGCGAAAGCTACAGAAAGGACGCTATATCTCCAGTATCGACCTAAGCAGTGCATACCATCAAATGCCGTTAGACGAAAAGTCACGACACCTGACTGCTTTCACAGTGCCAGGCCTAGGCCTGTTCGAATTCTGTTCTCTCCCATATGGCGTATCTGGCGGACCCGCAACGTTCCAAGAATTGAATGACCGAATTATAGGTCCAGAGCTGGAGCCACACGCATATTCATATATGGATGACATGATTATAACGACAGAGACTTTCGAAGAGCACTTAATATGGCTTGAGTACGTTCTCCGCAGAATTCTTGATGCGGGTCTCACCATCAATTTCGAGAAAAGCGAGTTTTGGAGCAGCAAAGTTAAGTTTTTGGGGGTTCTCGTGAATCGAGATGGATTCCGACCGGATCCAGAAAAGATCGCCCCAGTGTTGGAGTTTCCTGCTCCGAAAAACCTTAAACAACTTCGGCAATTTCTAGGAATGGCGTCGTGGTGCCAAAAATTTCTGAATGATTTCGCCACGATTACGGACCCGCTTACCCATCTGACTAGATCAAATGTCAAGTATGTATGGGGTGATGAACAGCAGATGGCGTTTGAATAGGTTAAAGCGCTTATCGCATCTGCTCCTATGTTGCATAGTCCATCTTTTGACCACCAGTTCGTCGTACAAATGGACGTCAGCGGTACTGGTCTCGGTGCGGTGCTCACACAGACTATTGATGGAATGGAATACGTGTTGTGCTTTGCTAGCCGCACGTTAATATCAGCTGAGAGAAACTACTCACCAACTGAGCGAGAGTGTCTCGCAGTACTGTGGGCCATAAAAAAATTCCGATCTTATGTATAAGGCTACCACTTCAAGGTTATTACAGACCACGAAAGCCTAAGCTGGTTACGACGTATCCAAAACCCCACAGTACGCTTGGTTCGATGGGCTCTTGAACTGCTTGCCTATGACTTCGAAGTAGAGTATAGGAAAGGCATTAAACACTGGGTGCCAGACGCATTATCTCGCATGTACGAGGATGAGTCGGAGGTACCTGTTTCATCAGTCAGTTGTCCAGATGAGGATACTAGTGATGCCTGGTATCTGGAAATAAAAGCGAAGGTCCGCGCCAATCCTACTGAGCATCCATATTGGAAGATAGTTGGCAATTGTCTGTATTACTATCGGTCAGATCCTTCGATCGAAGATCTCTTAGAAGACCAAGACGATTGGAAGCTAGTCCTACCAAAGGAAAGCGGATGCAAATCCTACATGAAGGACATGACGAGCCGACAGCTGGACATTTGGGACGTGCCAAAACTTATCAGCGTATCGCATTGCTGTACTATTGGCCGTCAATTTATAAGGACATAGCAGGTTATGCGCGTCGCTGCGCAGTATGCCAGCAATGTAAAGCTGTCCAACTAGCACCCGGTGGACTTATGGGCCGGCGTATAGTAACGAGGCCGTAGGAAGTTGTAGCTGGAGATATTATGAGCTCCAATTCTCGTACACCGCGCGGTCATGTATACCTATTAGTATTCATGGGCCTTTTCACGCGCTGGGTGGAGTGTATCCCCATTTGCAAAGCAAATGTGAAGACGATTAAAAGGGAACTCCAAGAGAAAATCTTCTTACACTTCGAAGTGCCGGAAACGTTCCACTCTGATAATGGAACTGAGTTTAAAAACAAGATAGTGGATCGATTCCTAGAAGAACATAAAGTTATCCACACGATAATACCCCCGTACCATGCGCAAGCAAATCCCGTAGAGCGAGTAAACCACACCTTCAAGACCATTATCACATCGTATATAGAGTCAAACCATAGTACTTGGGATCTACACATTCCCGAGCTAATGTTTGCCTATAATACGGTCGTGCAAGAGTCTACGGAATTGTCACCAGCTTTTCTGAATTTCGGACGCAACCCTGTGCCTCCAAGTACGCTGCGACGGCAAGAGGAACTCGCCGCAGCGCATGAAGCAGAGACAGCTGCGTTAGGGAATTGGAATGAGCGCATGAATAAACTGCAGAGAGTGCGAGATTTAGCAGCAGAGAATTCGGCGAAAGCGCAAGAACGCCAGGCTAAATATTATACTAGTAAGCCGCGAGATGTGAGCAATACGCTATTGGCCAGAAAGTATTGCGGCGTAATCGGATTCTTTCATGTGCGCCACAAGGAATTACTGCTAAATGGGCCCCGAAATATACTGGGCCTTACATCATTTCCGAAAAACAAGGAAATAACACCTACCAGTTGACCGACAACCATGGAAACAAGATGGAACAAATCTTCGTGAAAGATTTAAAACCCTATTTTGACGAGGATACCGCGCCTTATGACTCCGAAGCTGAAGCAGTAGAAGATACATCGAAGGACGGCGAGGGACGAAGCACCTCCGAGCTTCAGCAAAACGAGCCGCGTGCGAGCGATGCGCATTTAGTAGTAAGGAAAAAACGTGGTAGGCAGCGTCAAACACGGGTAGTAGTTCAGCGAAGGCAAAGATTATTAGAAATAGAGTAGGGACACAACCGACTACGGTACGCGAAGTAAGCGTAAATTGCGACGCAGCGTCTGCGGAAATCGCAAAAGAAGAACCTACAAGAGGTCGAGGGAGACCAAAGGGGTCCACAAAACCCCCTGGGCCTCGAGGTGAGGTATCTCCTAGATGCACGCGGTCCAAAACGGAAAAGACTCAAAAATGAGATTTTTGAATGTTTTTTTTACACGTCCAATTACACCATTTACTTTATTATTATTCATTTGTACTGCGCCCTTGGGCACCTGAGAATCCCCTTCTAACCCCTCTCTCCCTTCTCTAGGAGGAAAATGGACCCGAAACCAGAGATGACGGACCAGAATGCGACCTTCGCCGTTAACCTCATAGTGAGGCTAATCGGTCCCCAGCGACACATCGAGCCCATCAACCCTGCTGAGACCCTGACCATCGATGAGGTTCCTCTCGAGACGCAGGAGGGCTTTGAGGACCAACTCGCTTTGGAAGGTCCACCGACAGGGGAAACAGTACCAGAGGGGCAGGAGCTCAGTGAGTCTGAGAGTGACGAGGAGGAAGACACCCGTACTGTCATCGAAGCCGTTTGTAGGCCTGTCGAGATGGAAGCGACAAGCGCAAGAGCGACAGGGGAGGATAGGCCGGCTGCTCCGCCCACAGCCCTGGAGGACTGGGACGAAGTACGCTAGGAGATCCTAGCCTCCAGACGAAAATATGTAGAGGCCCGACGCCGACACTTATCTGCGTGTGACGCCTTCGAGGAGTTCATGGAACGCCAAGGTGAAGAAGGTCGCCGCCTCGGGGCAAGCTACGCCCTTCGAGTAGGGGACGCGAAAGCAGCCTCAGCGACGGCAACCCTATGCGTCCAAAAAAGGCAAGAGGAGAGACAGTGCGTCGAGTGAGAGGTTGCGGAAGCGCGGGCGAAGATCACTGCGTTCCGGGTCAGGTCGTGCCGAGAGGCGGAAGACCTCCAACAACAGCTGAACCAAGCTGTGGTCCAGGGCCGAGCAATTGGAGCTCAGGCTCTCTTTTCGCATTTTTTTTTAATTCATAGAGAGAGAGAGAGGATTGAGGTCGAGCTGGCACACCTCCGGCTAGCAGCGTCTGGGGGAGGGGTGTGTGACGGGTAATGGTACCTCGTCACATACTCTCTCTCTCTCATGCAAGAATACGTGTAATAATTGTTCAAATGTTACAGGCATAATCAGCGGCGGCATGAGATAGGGAAGGAGTCGGTGAGTAACGAGAGAGAAATAGAGAGAGTATAAGTAGGCCGTGGGGGGAGCACGGAGGAGAGAGCCGCGACATTAGGCAGAGACGCTTGAACCTCGGAGAAAGCAAGTCGTAGATACCGCGGCTGTAATCGAGCTTCAAGGATATCGTGCAATTAGGAGAAAACGCGCAAGACTCGCTCCAGCGAATTATCGAGGGCCGTAACACCATCCTGTTCACCCTCCTTGGACCGGTGGTTTGCGACAGCGTAGGGATCATCGCAGCAACGTGCGAGACTCGCTCCATTAAGTTACCGTCGGCCGTAACACCACCCTGTTCATCGCAGCCGGGGATAAATGTGAGTGCCTTTTCGACTCAAAGCTCTCTTTATCTCTTTCTCTCTTTTCGTGGCCTCTTCCCTACCAGCGACTAGCCTGTGAGAGCGCACGGGCTTCGGCTAGTACGCATTTGTACCCTTTTCCAAATTATAGTATAATATACACGGTGTTTTTAATAAATATCTCGTGTAGTCCTTGGCTCTACCTTCCCCACATATTATTCATGCTCTGACTTCCATAATAATAATATATTAATATATCGCGGGTTTGCTCCGGGCTAAAACCCCGTTATAACATATAATCACAATTTTTGTTAAGTTTATAAGGCTAAATATTAAACGATTACTACCATTTTTATGCATAAAATGGTATTACGAGGGTAGTTCAATAAGTCTTTAGAATGACCAACAGATGGCGCGCGAATCGCTCCAAATCATCTGTTTTCAGTCAGCACCACTCCCGACTAGATATATGGTGCAGTCACAGTCCACATCTTCTGAGTTTACGTGTTTTTATAACCAATTGAAAAAAAAATAGCTTGTTAAGAAAAATGGAAAAAAACGAGTTCAGAGCGGTAATTAAACATTTTCATTTAAAGGGTTTAACTCCATATGAGATAAAAAATGAATTGGACTCAGTTCATGGCACATCTGCCCCTGCCTTAGCAACGGTTTATAACTGGGTAAATGAATTTAAGCGTGGTCGTACATCAATAAGTGACGAACCACGTTCAGGAAGGCCCGTAGAAGCAACTACTCCCGAAATCATCAATAAAATCCACGATATGGTGTTGAAGGATAGAAGATTAAAAGTGCGTGAGTTAGCTGAGGCCACAAGGATATCTATAGGTGCAGTTGTTTCAATTCTACATGAAAAATTAGGCATGAAAAATCTATCGGCAAGATGGGTGCCGCGTTTGCTCTCAGTTGAGAATAAACGCAATAGAGTGGTCGCCTCTGAGGCTCTTTTGGCGCGCATAAGTCGGAATCCTGAGGAATTTTTTCGTCGATTTGTGACTGTGGATGAAACATGGATACACCACTACACTCCTGAGACAAAGGAACAATCCAAACAGTGGATTTCCACAGGCGAACCAGCAAAGAAGGCAAAGACCGTAAAGTCAGCTGGTAAGGTTATGGCTACAGTTTTTTGGGATGCACGTGGAATTATACTTATTGACTACTTGGAAAAGGGTAAAACAATTACTGATGAGTATTATGCATCATTATTAGAGCAGCTGAAAGAAGAAATTAAAAAAAAACGACCACATTTGGCGAGAAAAAAAATTCTCTTTCATCACGACAACGCCCGAGTTCACACATGCTTCGTTTCAATGGCTAAAATTGAAGAACTAAAATTCGAATTGGTCGAACACCCACCGTATTCACCAGATCTAGCCCCCATAGACTTTTTCTTATTTCCAAAATTTGAAAAAATGGCTCGGTGGACAGAGATTTACGAACAACGAAGACGTCATTGCCTCTGTAAGTGCTTATTTTGAGGAACTTCCGAAAACGCACTTTTCTGAAGGATTAAAAAAACTTAAAAAGCGATTGACCAAGTGTATAGAGCTCCAAGGAGATTATGTTGAAAAATAAAAAAAAATTTACCCAAAAAAAATTGTTTTTATACTTTATTCTAAAGACTTATTGAACTACCCTCGTGTCATGTATTATTAAGGTTGTTATTTGGATCTTAAGATAAATATTTTAAAATATTTTTCATATTGGCGTCATATGCATAATAAACATTTATTCACTCACTCACTCACTCACTCACTCACTCACTCACTCACTCACTCACTCACTCGCTCACTCGCTCACTCGCTCACTCGCTCACTCGCTCACTCGCTCACTCGCTCACTCGCTCACTCGCTCACTCGCTCACTCGCTCACTCACTCCCTCACTCACTCACTCACTCACTCACTCACTCACTCACTCACTCACTCACTCACTCACTCACTCACTCACTCACGTCTTGTGCATTGCACAAAATATTTTTTTTCGTGCATATAAACTAATGCATTTAAATAATATAAACGAATTCGAAACAGTCATGAAATACATGAAACTGCAAATCTAAGTTGTTTTTCACAAACGAAATGGAGTTCATTTACTACTCAACTATCTTTTAAAATACTAGAAACATGTATGCGCGCTAAAGCGCGCTCATATTTGTATATTCTTATATCAGTCTTTCGTATTTTAAATTGAAATAATTTATGCTACAGTAGAACATTTCATTATGTCAGAAAGTACGGCAGTGGTAAATTTTATAGTAATGTAAGTGGGATATTAATCGTTTCGTAATATGAAAAGATTTACATATGAAAGTAGGTATACTACAGGGTTTCTGGGACCACCCCTCCCCCCCACCACTCCATCTTTCAACTCACCTGTACAGGTGAGAAGCGTTCTGATTGGTCGAGGCGGATAGGTGAGAATAAGCCGCGCCCCCACTGTCTCACCTGTGCGCGATGACATTATGCTTTAGAATATTCTCGAATGTTTTAGAAGCATGTCGACTAATCTCGAAAATAGAATTCGTGATATTGCGCAATCATCGCGATATTAAACACTGAAGCATGCAATCGAATGACGTCATCAATTGATCTAGCAGCATATATGATGTGAAATATGTGATATCCGGATCGGGGTGCAAATATTAAAAAATCTATGTTACCAATTAAGACTTACGTTAGATATTTACATTTCAATTGTATAGAATACACCTACAAATTTTCAATATAATCGAATAAGACAAAGAAATTCCAAGAATTTTTTAGCTAATCGTGAAAATAAAAAAATTAATTTTCAAAAGTTCAAAAAATGAATGCTCCTATGTGATAGATGACCCCCAAAAGTGGACCTTAACTTTTGCTCATTTAAATCTAGCTCTTGTACTTTATGCTATAATGTGTAATCAAATAGTGCGCGCTATATATGTACCTTTTGTATACAGTGAGCAGCAGCTTCGATATCAACAGCGAATCTGATATCCTGCCTGTATATCTATATATCGTGTTAGCTGAACGTGCAAGGCGTGTATATCTATATATGCTGCTGTGAGCTTTGACTGGTAAACAACGTCTCGTAAGAGCTGAAAAAAGCTATTTATAATGAGAACAATCATCCTCCCATATCTTTTCGACATATGAATCCTTAATTTTCAAATTTAGTAGAATAAATCTTTGAAATGCAGAGAATAGCCGATTTTTTTTACAAATTTTTAGATTGATTTTATACGAGATACTCTGCATTTAATACATTAAACTTTTGTTTTAAATATATTTGTATACTATAAAACAAACCTCTTACTCAGAATATTTTATCACTACAGGATAACTATATACAAAATTACATTTTTTATTTTATACTAATTGAATATTATTAATTTAAACGTATAGTTACAATAATGAACAAGATCTCGTTCTTTCTATCGTCTAGAAATTTCGATAATCAAAAATGCTTTTCGCTAGAGTCATGTAATCAACCGTAGGATAACAAATTACACTTTCCCTGGAATTTAGGTATACCGGAATGGACTTGAAATGAAAGACAAGATGCATTCAATAATGATATATTAGATAATATTTTTTCATAATACATTCCTGCGTATATTTCATACCAAAATGGTATCAAATTACACGAATTGTTCTCGCATTTTCTCATTTATTTATCAGAGAAAATCAAAAAGAATATTTAGAGTTACACCACTTTATTTAACATATCAAGAAAGAAAGAGCCATTTCGATCTTCTACTTGTACAAAGCTATTATGCGGATGAGGCCGAGGAGCAAGAAGGGCAAATTGACAACAACTATGAAAATTTTTAAATGATAAATCATTATGTTTGGATCAAGGATTTATCTCGTTTAATTTCCAGACAAGTTTCAAAATTGAAGGTTAAGAAATAGATTTGTAATCGATGTTTACATTTCTTCTACAGTCAACATTAATTAGCATTACACAAACGAGATTGTTGCAACTTATACAAGTGTCGTGAGAATTTACCAAACTATAAAAATAAGATTTTAGAGTTTAAAAATTTTAATAACAAAGAATAAGTGTCATTTGTAGTTTATGCAGACTTTGAATGCATCCTGAAAGCTATAGAGAATGAAAACGCCTACCAGGATCACGAAGCTTTCAGTGTAGGATATTACATGAAATGTAGTTACGATGATTCACTCTTGTACTATCGCAGCTACAGAGGATCTAACCCCACAAAGTGGTTTGCCGAGGAATTGCTACAACTGGCTGGAAACATTGAAACAATATTCTGGTGTCCGATACCTATGGATATACTGAGCCAGGAGCAGAAACGGTCTTTTCAAAATGCCACAGAATGTCATATATGTGAGAAACCATTGGGATATCAGAGAGTGCAAGATTACTGTAATTTAACTGGTAGGTAAGATATTCTTTTATTTTGTTATATATGCATCATATTTTATTTAACATTTGATACTAAAAATTTCAGATATCGAGGTGCAGCTCATGAGACATGTAATTTAAACTACCAAGACTCTCGCTGTGCTCCAGTGATTTTTCATAATTTGAGTGGATACGACTCGCACTATTTAATCAAAGATATTGCCAATAGTATACTTGGTAGGATTAAACTGCTGCCTATAACAAGGAAAGATTCATATAATTCACTAAACACATTAGTGACAGCGAGATCAGTTTCAAGTTTATCGACTCTTTTCAACTTGTCATCCTCCTTAGATAAGTTAGCATCTTACCTTGACGATTTAAATATTCTTAAGCATGAGTTCTCCAAAGAATTAATATTGACTGAAGAGAAATTCCTACTGCTACAAAGGAAGGGTACTTTTCCTTATGACTATTTGGACTCTGCAGAGTAGGTTAGCGTTTCAGAATTACCACCAAAAGATGCATTTTATATTAAATTGAATAACTGTAATATATCTGATGACGACTACAAACATGCTCAAAATGTTTGAACTAAATTCAATATTTCAGACTTAGGTCAATATTCAGACCTATAACTGAAAACAGACATGCTGATTGGCTGAAGTCTTTGAAAATTTCCGTACTAGCTGTCTCAAAGTATATGGATTAGATCCTGTACACTATAACATAGTATAACACAGCTCCTAGTTTGATGTGGGATGCTATGCTTAATTATACAAATATACAGTTAGAATTACTCACCGACATTGACAAAGTGATGTTCATCGAGTGTGGCATAATAAGGTGTAAGTCAATGCTGCAATCGCTATGTCAAAGCGAATAATAAATATATGGGTGATGATTATGATGAGAATAAAGAATCAAAATATCTCATATATTTTGACGTAAATAACCGTTATGGCTAGTATTAAGGTAGCATTCAAATATGCGCGCCACTCTGATAGCGACTCCTTCCAGGAACTGCGCAGGGGGTCGCTCCTAGAGTACCAAGAAGGATTTTTTCCCTTTCTCCGAAATTGCACGGCGTTGCAGCTGAACAAAACTGCAAGTGCCGGGCAATTTTGGCCTCTTTCCGCTCTGACCACGGCCTCAATCATAAGCAGTCAAGGTAACGGCTGTGCGCCTTCGCAAATATCCATCGCCACGTGCAAGGCGGCACACACCCGAACGACTCATTATTTATTAAATTCACGCTTACACACACACACGCAATTTATTCATGTACATATTTATTGGTTTTTAGAGTGAATAAATACTCGATTATTTTTAATGAATACAAAGATTAAACCGTATTACTCTACTTCACGATTCTATTGTCTGTTCTACGAACACGTGCTCCGGGATATCTTACAGGACCCCGCTGCACTCGCTCAACACTAAAACCGCGTAAATTATTTTAAGGATAGCTAAAACGTCCTTTTCTAATAAATACTAATTTGGCCGGCTAGTGCGCGAACAGCTGGGCAATGCTGCAGTATCTACTATATAGAGGCTTTAAATGGCTTAGTAGAAACGAGATCAAGCTAACAGATTTTAACATAGCAGACGATGCACCAGTCGGCTATATCATTGAAGTGGATTTAACATATCCGCACTACCTTCACGACAAGCATCGAGACTTACCTTTTTGGTCTTAGCACTTGAAACCTCCAGGCTCATCACATGCAAAACTAATGACGACTCTTCACCCTAAACCTCGATATGTCCTGCATTATCGAAATTTGAAACAAGCATTGGCGAAAGGTTTGAAACTCGAACGAATTCGTCGAGTATTGAAGTTCGATAATAAACCACCGCCAAAAACTTACGTTAATCTGAATGGTAACATGCGAGCAGAAGCTAAAAATTAATTCGAAAAGAATCTCTACAAATTGATGAACAACGCGGTATTTGGCAAAGCCATGGAAAATGTAAGAAAGCGAGTTGACAATAAAGTGTAACAAAGTGGGATGGACGATACGATGCCGAAGCTCTTATAGCACAACATAATTTCCACAGTCGCTCTATACTGGACGAAAATCTTGTACTTATATAACTCACGAAGACAGAAGTTAATATGGATAAGCCAATTTATTTTGGGTTATGCATATTGGATTTATCAATTTTCACTACAAATACATGAAGAAACAGTTTGAGGACTATTGCAAGATACTTTATACAGTCACGGATAGTTTAATATATGAACTAAGTTGTCAAAATATTTATTAAATAATGAAGTGCGACATACATTTCGATATTTCTGACCACCCGTTGGAAAATGCGTTTGGAATCCCACTAGCAAACAAGAAAGTGGTAGGTCTAATGAAATATGAGTGTAATGGATGCATTATGACAGAATTTGTTGGCTTGCGTAGTAAAATGTACAGTATTCGTATTGATGTTCAAGATAAAATTAAGGGGTAACACCACTCTAGCGGCCCGAAAAAATGCCTAATTTGTACGATTTTTTACAAGAGTAGGATAGAAGGGATCAAATTTATTTTTTGAGGGTTTACTATGCATATATTGAAGTACAAAAATATATTTTTTTTACATTTAAATACAAAATGGCGGCTATACAGCGAATCTCGTGAGAAGCCTTTTTCTCAAACCTCCAAACGGGAGAACACTTTTCTCGGAAAGTATGAGACCTGGAACAAAAAACCAAAGAAATTCTTAATCTATATAACGTTAACTTTGGAAGTACGTAGGGTTTTTTTTACTTCAATTTTTGTAGAAATGGCGCACTTCAGAAAAAAAGTCGATTTTTCTCAAAAGAAACCATGTAAATTGTTTATAAAAAAAAAATTATATTCAATCGAAAAACGGCTACGTACTTCTTTAGAGAATCTATTTGTGAAGCTACAGTATAAATTTCAATCCAATCAATGCAATAGTTTACGAGTAATCTGCTCTCCCAGTTTGAAAAAAACGGTTTCGAGAAAAACGCGTTTAAAGTTTTACATGCACTTAAATCATCGATATTTTTTGTTTACCTCTAATCTGCGATGCCTGCACCATACATTTGGCCATCCAAATTAATATTTGCCTCCTTCTCTTCCTTTCTCATCGATTTTGAACCTAATCGGGCCTTCTTGGCTGCATCTGTGAGCGACCACTCGGAAAACTTGATCCGCCGCTCATCAGTTTCAATGCAGAAATTGATGCTTGACAGGCCATCGTTGTAAATGTATGCGGCAATATATACTGCAGTGTCAAGAACGTGCTTGCCGCTGGAGACTAATTTCGGAGCCATACACCACACGATTGAGTTGAAACTCTCGTTGCTGTTTTGCGTATATCCGCCGAGGCAACGAGTCAGCAGATCGTCGCTGCTCAATTCAGCATAAATAGGAGAAATTGCTTCAAATAACTCTTGTGACATGCTGGCTTGTGTTTATAATTCAAACCTCCAGTGGCATGGGCCCTCTGCCACGAGCACCATGAATCTTCGCGGGCATCTCTCGTGCTTCGATTTGTCGTCCGTCGATAATTTATGGTTGAGCGTTGCGTAGATTTCATTGCACATATTTTTTATAGAGTCATAATTTTTACGTATTGCTAGACCATAATAAATTGACAATTCGTCGATTAATTTACCAGTGAGCTTGCCCTTTCCTCCGAGACCTTTAGTCTTCTTTTTTAAATTTCGAAGGTGAGTACCCATCCGTTTCTGCACGTGATCGATGCACTCTTTCTTCGTTACTGACAAATTTTCATAAGGCTTTGAGTCTACGATACCTTTAAAAGTTTTTGAATCACCCTCCCCGACGTAATTGGCATATTTAAGTTGGTGTAAAGATTCTGAGCATTGGAACATCTCAATAACGGCATCCACTTCCATTTTTCCCGCCGAGCCGTCATGATTCGATTGGCATTCGATTTCATGGGTTTCGAGCTATTCCTTGTACTCATCCGTGTCACTTTTCTTTTCCTAAAATTCGCATGCCTTACAATATTTAGATTTTACTAAAATGTCGACCACTTTGCCAGTACACCATCCAATAAGTGATAGAAATCCGAAAAGGGACGTGAAGCCGCGTTTGCGCCACGAACCATCGCCAGATACAGTAATACCACTTGTGTTTCCTTTTTCATCACTTTTTTTCTTATCTTCCTTAGCTGCATTTTTCATACTTTGCTCACAAACCTCCTTTGCATCGACAGCAATCTTCTGCACAATCCTATTCCCAGTAGTCGCATAGCAAAAATCATTCTACGAATAATGTCGTATGCTTTTTCAATGAATAGTGAAGAAGCGATAGAAATGTTATCGCAGATTAGACATGAAATAACAATTTTGAAGCCCAAGCCACGCTTTCCACACTCGGTGAATGTCACATCTGACTTGCACTTTTTGCACACAACAGCTTGTGTAACGTTTTAAAGAGAATAAAATTTCCTTTCCTTTGCTTTTTTTAAACATCCTCGTGTTTTTGCTTCCAAAGTTACAAGTATTTTAAAAAAGGTACAAACACACATTTAAACGTGAAAATTTCTGGTATTTCTATAGTTATGAAACGCAATGTATATTAAAAAAATGTCCAATTCGTTTTGATATATGTATAACATAACCAACTACAATCGTAAACAGCTAGAAACAAATATACTCGTACCTACGTACTATTTTAAAAAAAAAAATTTAAACATCTGAAAAAAAAATGATGGAGAATGAATAATTTCGCGAATTCAAACAGTTTTCTAACTTCGGATTTCAGTATACAGCAGTGGCATAGATCTGTTCCATAACCTTACCAAGTCTGCAGTATCTGAATTCTACAAATAGTGTAATACCATATGTTCCACTATAAGTAAAATGTGCCTTTCCTAACATTTCCCCTGTCGGAAAATTTGGTGTCATAAAAGTATGACGAAGTTGTTACAAAAACATAATAAAAGTATGATGAGTATACGATGAAAGCGAGATGAAGGTGTAAGTTTTTGTGTCAGTTAGAACAAATTTGTAACTTCTTTAATTTTTTTTATACATATGTAACTATTTCATTACACTCTCTTTCTAATTAAGGCGCCAGGAAAGCATAGATATAAGGTTTTTTTATATCTAATCCGAGTAATCGAAGTAATGGCTGAATAAATTACTAGTTCGAAT
This sequence comes from Gastracanthus pulcherrimus, assembly GCA_949152435.1. Classification (NCBI taxonomy): domain Eukaryota; kingdom Metazoa; phylum Arthropoda; class Insecta; order Hymenoptera; family Pteromalidae; genus Gastracanthus; species Gastracanthus pulcherrimus. The sequence continues at coordinate 128,851,651 of OX424576.1, forward strand.
AAACAGATATATGTTGACTATAAATATAGTAAACGGTGAAAACGGTAGGCACCTTTACACCCTTGGATTTCATAAACCAAATAATATTTAGCACTATAAAAAAATTATATAGATTTACATCTTTTTGTAAGTAGTTACCGCGGAAGAGTGCTCAACACATAATTTTTACGTTATCCTTAGAAAATAAACATTGAAATTTGCTATGTAAAATGCTCGATAGTTATATGTATAGGAAACAAATATATATAGTAAGCAGTATTATAGTATAGTAAGCATTTCAACGATTATTTTATAAGGATCGCATATAAACAATGAGTCCAGCTCGCTACAAAAAGATGTCAAGCTATTATTGTTTTAGTGCGAAATATTGTTTCGTTTGTAAAATCTAAGGGCGCAAAGAGGCTAACCTTCTTCGCGATTTACTATATCTATAGAATACATATATTTATGCTTTCTTGGTGCCCTAGAAAAATAACATTACCTACCCGGCTAAAAAAGATTTCATATATAATAATATATGATCATATACAATTATATATGATCTTATAAGACCATATATGAATATATATGAAATTGTTGTATGATCATATATGGATGATATATAAAAATACTAATTATTGTTTAAATTAAGCTGACAAGAAGAGTGTCACACATTTGGGTCACGGAATTTGATGAAACTTTGGGAGGTGTTTTCTGGTACTTAAAAATGATACCTAGCACCCGTAGTTTTTTCCAATGGGCCCTATTTCTCGAGATATAAGTCATGATACTCCAGCTGCATATAATTTTAGTAAAACGAAACACCTCTTCTTCTGAACATAACTCTCAAGTTAAAGATGGTGACTAAAAAAGTTAAAAATCGACGATTTTATAACAATTAAATTTTCTCGAATACTGATGTATTTTCGGTCACCATATTCGACTGTTAATAACTTTTACTCAGATTAATATTTTTATACATAACAAAGCTTAAATTAAAACTCTTTTTGCCTAGTTTGGGCGTTTATTTGCATAATTTTTTTCATGTAAAAACATACAGAGTTATGTTGAGGAGAAGAGGTGTTTCTTTTTACTAAAATCATACGCATTTGGGGTATAATGATTTATATCTCGAGAAATAGGGTCCATTGGAAAAAAGCTACGGGTGCTAGGCTTCATTTTTAGTAACAGAAGGAAAAAAATTAATGAAGGCCAAAGGGGCTTATATCAGACAGAAGGAGGAACGGGTTTTGGTGCGAGGGTCGGGACAAGGGCAATTTACCGAAAGTATATCCTTTCTGGCGGCGTAACATGGCAGGGGGAAATAGAGTTCCCGGTCGAATCTACCGGGTCTTCGCAGCGCAGGATCAATCGCGTCGAGTCTATTCGTGGCCCCAATCACGATTATCTCGGAATTGTTGTCCAACCCGTCCATTAGAGCCAGCAGAGTTGAAACGACGCTCGCGTGGACGAAATCCTGACGACTCGATCTCACGGGCGCCAAACCGTCGACCTCATCGAAGAATATGATGCACGGTCTGCTCTGCTGCGCCTGTACGTACAACAAGAGTCAGAGTATATATTATAAGCGCGTCAATGAAGGACAAAACATTCAGTGTGAAATGCAGGGACGAGAAATGCTAACCATTTCGAAAATTTTCTGTAGCTTCTTCTCGCTTTCACCAACCCATTTGCTTAGGCAATCCGACCCCTTGCGCGAGATGAAAGAGACCTTTCGATCGGAATTGCTGCACTCCACCGCCAGTGCACTCGCAACTAAAGTTTTTCCAGTACCTACATTAGAAAATTACAAGAAATTCAAGTTTAATTATTTAATTTTTCATATATTATATTATATTATATTATATTATATTATATTATATTATATTATATTATATTATATTATACTATACTATAAAATACTATACTATACTATACTATGCTATACTACACTATACTATAATATACTATACTATACTATATTATACTATATTATATTATATTATATTATATTATATATTATATTATATTATATTATATTATATTATATTATATTATATATTATATTATATTATATTATATATTATGTTTACAATATTTTCAAAATCTACTTTTATAAATTTAGATTTTGAACCAGTATATCGTATATTTACTACTCTAAGCGTAATAAATAAAAAAATAAGATGCATCAATGTGAATGCCCGTCATTGAATACAACAGCTTACTTATGTCACAGTAGCAAATTTACAAAAACAATAAAAAACAAACATGTGTTTTTTTTTTTAATCCTGCGTACAACTTAGTAAGCCAAGTAGGCGGGGCCTTCCACCACCTCTGTGTGGAAGTAATGCCCGATCCTATATATGCCTTTTCTATATCCCTTTTCTATATCCCTTTTCTATATCCCTTCCTATATCCTTCCTATTTCCTTTCCTATATATCCTTCACTGGGAAACGCCTCCGGTGAAGATCCTTTTTAGGTCACATCTTGCCGGTTATGCCGACACTCTCTGTCCCCAAGGGGGCATCGGGTCAACCTCCCACTGTAGCCTCCCCGGAGAAGGCCCCATATTTCAGAGACCAGCTCCTCGCCGGTAAAGCCGGCGGCGCTTCCTGCCGCAGCATCGGATTGGCTACCTTTTTTTCTACCTTACCGACACCTGATTCCCTACACACTGTTCCGCAATTCCACCCATGCTTGCGCCTGTGAGGCAAGGGATACCCGGAATTACACTTAAGGATAATTCCTGGGAAAAACCTGCCTCGAAACCGCCGGTGTCCAGGGTACTTTTCCCGTTGAAAACAACTCAGAAAAAAATCCGAGTGCATTCACCGGGAATCGAACCTCGACCCCTGGAACAGTGTTCTTTCTGTGACCAGCACGCTAAACACTGAGCCAACACCACTTTTTATATTTTTAAATTAAAATATGGACTAAATAATACACAAAAGTGCAAATAAAACATTTTTTAGGTGTGTATTTAAAAATATATTTTTCTAAGAAATATTAAAAATCTCATTTTCTGCAAGCAGGTTCAAACGAACCGATTACAGAAATTCAATATGGCGGATGTTTCGACGGTCGACATAAAAGTTTTAAAGATTTTAATTGTTCCGGAGTCACAAAAGGAAAAAGTGTTTTTTTCACTTTCTGAATGTTGTATAAATATGTAAAAATTAGTTTCATTTTCCATAAATTATCTATTTTTTACACTTCGTATCGCGTAATAGAGGTTAGGTAGACCCATCGATTTGGCCACCATTATTTAGTTTATGTACTAGGTAAATAAAAATTGGAGTAATCTGCGAAATCAGGTTTATTCTCTATTGTAGATTTACTATAGTACGAGGAATCTCAGCGATATTACAAAAAAATAATCTACTTTGAACGAAGTCTGTAGGTTCTCGGAAAAATGACGTCCATTTTTTAAATGTGAGTTTCGAGCGATTTGAGTGAAAATAAGTGACCATATCTACTATTTATGATTTTATTTAAGTTTAGTTTAAATTGAAACCCACGTGAAAAGTCCCACATGGTTACCACATGGAAATCATATGGATTCCAGAAGATTCCCACATGGTTCCCATATGGTATCTTATGGGAACCACGTCGAAACCACGTGGGCTTTTGGAAAGATTTCCCAGTGGGATCCCAGTTGAAAACACATGGTTTCCATGTATATTTTACATGGTTCCCACATAATACCCATATAGTCTACTATTATAGCTAATATTTTTTTTAATTCTTTTATTTAATAGAATTTTTTAAAATAAGAATTCTTTAGCTTAGTCCCTCAGTTTTGGTGTTATCATCCGCATGGTATACGGGACACTGTCCTGGAAAAAGAACAGCTCCATAAAGACCAACACGCTTACAGGGCTGGGAGGTCAACAGAGACCGCACTTTTTAGCGCGATCTCGTTTATCAAACCACAGGTGGAAATTAAAGGATATGCCATTAGTGCTCTGATGGACATAGAAGGGGCCTTCAACCACACATCAAGGAAGGTAATCAGAGAAGCCTTGAAAAGGCACAAGGTTCCCCCTTGCTTAATCGACTTGATCGATCACATGCTGAGTAGTAGACTTCTCGAAACCACCAAGGGCGATACAACGCTACAAGGAAGGGTGGGGAAGGGGTGCCCACAAGGAGGCGTCCTATCTCCCCTTATCTGGTGTTTGGTGGTAAACGAGTTGTTGAAACAGCTCAGCGATATGTGGTGCAAAGTAATCGGCTACGCTGATGACATCAAAGTTATCATCCGTGGACCATTCCTGGACCCCCTTATGGGCATTATGCACAAAGCTTTAAAGCTTGTAGAGGCCTGGTGCTCACATACGGGACTATCCGTCAATCCAGCAAAGACGGAAGTAGTAGTCTTCAACAGGAGATACAAGTGGAATAGACAATGCAATCTTGCACTGAGTGGACAGAAACTGACACTAAAGAACAAGGTAAAATACCTAGGTGTAATTCTGGATAGTAAACTATCATGGAAAGAGCACCTACAGTATGCTACCGGAAAACTCACAGCATGCCTGTGGCAACTGAGAAGGGCCGTAGGAAGAAACTGGGGTTTGAGACCGGAAACAATGCAATGGATGTATGAGGCGGTCCTTAAGCCAAGACTCACCTATGCGGTCATAGTCTGGTGGAACAGAACTGCCCTATCAACAGCAAACATCATACTTGAAAGAACAAGAAGCTTGATTCTCAGGGCCACCTCCGGAGCGACTAGGACAACTCCTACTGCAGCTCTGGGTGTGATCCTGAATATTGAGCCTTTCAGACTGACCTTGGAGGCAGAGGCTGCAAAGGCCCTGCACAGAGTCAGTAGAGTACTCGGAGAGGAGAGTATTGGGAAATCCATAAGATATCCCAAGGGACTGGATGGAAGGGACGTCCTGAGGATGACCCTCGACACCACGAACACGCGCTTCCTCTTCGATAAGAAGTACAGAATCAGTCTATCATCCAAGAAAGACTGGGTAACAGGTAAAAGTAGCCTACTAAGCGGGAAAAATCTGTACTACACAGACGGATCCAAGAGTATGGCAGGTACTGGAGCGGGCATATACTGTAGGCGGAACGGTAAGGGCACTATCGTACCCCTTGGCCAGTACGCCACTGGCTTCCAAGCCAAATTGGTAGCTATAACACGCTGTGCTGGGATGGCTGCAGAAGCCGCCTCAGAGGAACGGGTGTATATCTGCTCGGACAGCAAGAGCGCCCTACAGGCACTCAACAGTTATACAACTAAATACAGATTAGTATGGAAATGCTATGAAGCCCTCAATGATCTGGCAGGAACCTCAAAGGTCACGCTATTATGGATCCCAGGGCACAGCGGTATCAAGGGAAACATGATAGCAGATGACCTTGCTAAAACCGGAGCTAAAGAAAGCTTCATCGGCCAAGAACCAACTATAGGCATCAGCAGCAGCCTAGTAAAAGACACAATTACCGGGTGGGTAACTGCGGAGCATCAGCAGGTATGGGATAAAGAGGAACGTTGCAGGCAAGCGAAGGCATTCATCGTTCCCACAACAGCAAAAGACCGGACAAGAGTCATTCTTGGTCTCAGTAAAAGCAAAGCCAGGATCATCGTGGAAATACTCACGGGTCACGGTAATCTGAGGCTGCACAGGCACAGGATGGGCTTAGAAAACAGCCCTGATTATCGATACTGCTGCCTGGAGGAAGAGTCATCAGAACACCTCCTGTGAAGTTGCCCAGCGCTGTCTGAAAGTAGGCGCCGATTTCTGGGAGCCTACTTTCTGAAAGCCGAGGAGATAAGGGCCAGTGCTGCCCCCGGAATCTTTTCTTTCTGGGAGGCGGTAACATCAAGGTGGTAACTGGCATGACAAGGAGGGACGCCAAGGGAAACCATGCGTCTGGGGCTCCTACTGAGCCCAAACTCAGTTCATATAATAATAATAATAATCCGCATGGTAACACCTATATAGACACTCATTTTATGAATTTATAGCTTTTAAGAACTTTCTGGAACTTAAATTTTTTTTCATAAGTGCATATTTACAATATCTGTAGACCCATGTGAAACTCATATAGGAACCTCGTGGAATACTCGCAGGGACCACATGGTTACCACACGGTTTCCACGTAAATATCATCTAGCTTATTAGATTAAATATTTATATTTTTTTAGTTGATCATGTGAGAACCATGTAAAATTCATATGGGAACCATGTGTTTTCAACAAGGATCCCACTGGGAAATCTTTACAAAAGCCCACGTGGTTCCTACGTGGTTCCCATAAGATACCATATGGGAACCATGTGGGAATCATGTGAAATCCATATGATTTCCATGTGGTAACCATGTGGGACTTTTCACGTGGGAAATAAAAACGTTAAATCTTAATATCTCAAAAACATAAAAAGTTGAATTTAGTGATTTTTCCGGGAACCCACAGAAGTAATTAATTACAATGACAAAGTTGCAGAAGCTTGTAATCTAATGAAATTGCTGCCTAGTGGAAAAAATAATATATAATAAAACGTGATAATATATAATAAAACGTGATAATATGTAAGAAATCGAAAATACACACAAATACGCGCCTACACACTTACACCCACACAAATACCCAATCACTTACACTCACACCCAGGCCCGGATTAACCAGCTCGCCAACCACGCCATGGCGTGGAGAGCGGCATGTATCTGAAGGGCGGCACATTTTGGCAAACAGAAAAAAGAAACTTTTTTTTAATTTATACATAATCTTTTGCCAGATTAATATAAAAATATATTAAATATAGAAAACATTTAATAACTATTTTAAATCATATAAATATATTTTACTTTTTCCAAACTTTATAATATCATATTTATTTATTGTAATGTGATAATGCTTTATTGAATTATGTTTAATACTTTATAGGGGCGATAATACGATTGAATCTCACATAATGATATGAAACTCAAAAATATTATGAGATAAGGGGTTTTTGTCGAAAGAAAAAATATCTTTTTCTCAAAATTATATTATTGTAAATTTAGATATCGTCAACTAGAGAACAAGTTGATAAAACAGTAGAGACTTTTTTTATTTGTTACCGATTTGAATTTTGTAGGTCTCATTTTGTTCCTTGGTGATATAAAAATTGGAAAATTATCAAAACCTGGAAAGTTACGTTTAACTGTTTATATGTTCGTACATATCTTTCATAGGGTGCGTTCACAGTATCAAGATTTTGCTGTAGTAGCCAGTTTTCGATTGAAGTAAAAAATTAGAACATCGGTATGATTCGGATAAGATCGAGTCGGAATTCGAAATGCTAGTCGTATACCTTGCAAATGTAAGCGTTCAATATATTTCAATGTCTGCTAATACGCGGATCTGAAGCCATAGCGCTCAGATTGTGGGACAAGATGCAAGATGACTCTCGACTGAATAAAGTTACTCTTGAGCTTACATTCAGGATCGAAGTTGGATTTCGTTCAAAACTTTAGCGACGTGATTGAATGGTAATAATTAGCTTTTTTTGGATAGCGCATCAGAACTACGTGGAGGTGCATTCCGTAGCAGTATCACGAAAGATCATAATGACGTAACGTCAATGTAGAAGTTCGCGTAGAATCGGGACGGTAACATATTTCAATGGCCGTTTTTGTTACTTCGAAAGTCAGGTGATACGCGGAATCAACATATACAGACGTCTGTCTACAAACGTAGAGTGTGGCTCAACACGTTTAATCCTTCGTATACGATTCAAACTTTATTTATCAGCCGAGTCTTCACGCGTTTATCTCAGAGCTCATGGAGAATTTTGTTTTAGACGCACTGGATAGCATTTGAGACAATGTTGATCAGTCCCATCTTGATGAGTGACGAGAAAATAAGCAAAAGCCCATTAGTTGTTGATGCTAATAATAATATGTACGTCGTCTCTTCTGAGAGTCAAAGACACTGCTAGAAGTTATTTACCCACTACAAGTTGTAGCATAAAAATCCTTGCTCAGAACATTCCACATCGAAATTTTTCCTGGGCTCATTACACAAATCAATCTCTATCGGTTTCAAATAATGAACCGAGAATAAATTAGCATGCGAAACACTATCTACGAGTTATCTCGTGGTGAGCAGGGAGCATACGTCATGATTGAGATGCCAAACTTTTTATCTCGTTCAATCGTCGTCGTAGAACCACCGAAATTCCGCAATATGAGATAATATTTAACTTAGTTGATAAAACTAATAGATATATGAGATCATGGTGAGGGCTGTCTAACCTCCAAGAACGATGACCAAACGATGATTTTTCAGAAATTACTAAGTGCAGGAATAGTTTTTTAGTAACTTTACAATTGTAAATATGAGAAGGTGAATCGTAACATACCTATTATAGCTGTTATCTTTTATCTAGCTCATAGCCTGATGCCTCCCCGTCACAGAACATCTTAAATCCGAGCTCAGCCTGTGCGACTTTCGATTCTCCCCGAGTGACCTTGAGTGAAATTGCACAAGTGTAGGTTAGGTTGTGTCGGCTAAGAACAAACTTAACTGATTAACTGTACAACTAACCACAACTAAATCGAGCTTCGGCCGATGCTAATTTATGCCACGGTTAAGCCTCGGATTAACTAGACTGACCGTATTCTTTACCCTGGCTGATTTCGAATCACCCTCGGGTGACCTTGGATCGACCCTAGCTCGAGTTTAGATCGATCTCAGATCGATCTTAGGTCGACCATAGAACTATCCAAGGTCGACCTTAGAGTATGCAAGGCTCAACCAAAGGTCAACCACGGCTAATCTAAGAGCTCGGAACTGGCGGAACGCGGAACAATATTTTTCATGCCGTTTGCCAAGAGGTGGCGCCAGGAGCATAATCAGAAAGCATCGCAATTTTTCCAGGCACAAAAGCGCTTCGTAGCAGACGGCAGAGCAGTTGATCTCAACTTAGCCTCGTATTCAGCTGGGTTAATATATCGTATTTATATACTCCGAGTAATGTACTCGGATATATTTTCTTGTGTGTCCGCAGGCAGCGTGCCCGCAAGGCAGCGTGCCCGCGCCTAAGCGATAGTTCGAAACGGAAAGAGCAACTAAATTATTATATTCTGATTCAATTTATATCGAATTCGACACTCAATGTTATCAATTGAGCTTCGTTCGGCCCGTGAACTCCCACGATTGCGAGGTCAAACGCATTACGCATCAGTTGCATAATTTACTATTTCACGATTTTCTATTTCATTTCTATTAGGTATTTTCTCTCAAAGAATTTATCTCTTAAGAAATATTTCTCAGAAGCCATCCTTCACCCAGTTCTTTCTGAATGAAATATTTGATAATAATTATTTTTAGTCTCAAATCCGACATTCATAAACTATTATAAAGAACATCACAGATAATATAAGATAGGAGAAGTATAATACAAATAATATAGAAAATGACTGTGATGGTAATATTATTTTGGATCCTATTAAAGACCTAAGTAAGATGTCGATTAGAAACTGCATACTTGTAAATTATAACAGAAAGCATTATAATTAGTAGCTGCGGTTTTCACTCATTCATCCGACATGTTCGTAATGACATTTTAAAGGTATTATTTACAGTGATTCTATCATATTCTGAATTTGAAAATTATGTGAAAAGGTTCAGAAGAATCCACGGTCATAATGTTGTAGAACTTATACGTTCGTATACTTCTACATACTTTTATGAACTTTTTTTATACTTTCATGATTTTTCTCAAAAATCATGTTATAGCTTCATGTATGGAAACATCTATGTACGTATACGACGAAGTTTCACTCTTTCAAGTATCTAAAATGAAAAATCATAAAAAAGTATATACAAGTAAGTAAAAGTATACAAAAGTATACAAAAGTACATGTCTTTTATTCTTCCTTGTAAATAATCATTTGGTAAACAATATATCATTTCAATGACAAAGCTTACCTGTTGATCTAAACAATAATTTATATCTTCGATTTGTTCGTTGCAATTGCAAAGTTTTACAAAATAAATGAAAGGAACTTTTTTTAGACACCAGTAGACCCAACCGCTACTCGAAAAGGCCCTTCATTTTCACTTTTACGAAAAATGTCACAAGCAGCCAAATGCTCGAAGACAATCGTTTATAAAATACTCACGTCCGCGAGCGAGAACACTCCGCGCTCTTCTCTTGTGTGCCCGCAAACGCGTACCCGCAAACGCGTGCCCGCAGGAAGCGTGTCCGCGCCTAGGCGATACCAACCTGCGCTCTTCTTGTCGGTGTCCGCAACCGAAGCGAACTCGCACGAATTCTCAGAAACGGAAAGAGTAACCAAATTATTATATTCTGTTTCAATTTATATCGAATTCGACACTCAATGTTATCAATCGAGCTCCGTTCAGCCCGTAAACTCCCACGATTGCGAGCTCAACGTATCAGTTGCATAATTTACTATTTCACGATTTTCTATTTCATTACTACTAGGTATTTTGTATGCACTGAATAAGAGCTATAACACAAAATTTCACAAAGCGAATCCAGCTGGCTACTTTCAACAGGGTAGTTATAAAAACACTTGACTTAAATAAAGATAATTTCCAAAAATAAAAAACTCCATTTCCATTCCATATAATATAGAATAGAAGAAGTAATACCAATAATATAGAAAATGACTATAGAAAATGACACAATCTCTTCCTATCTGTAACTGAATTATGAATATTAATAACATGCAAGCTTTAATGAGCTTGTCATTGAGTCATAGTTCAATCTGATTACGAAGCGAATCAGCTAAAGACTTATATACGAACGAAACATAATTCAAATCATTACCTTCGTATTCGAAAACTTTAAATAATAAAATGAATACTTTCACGATTATAGCGTACACATTAATTGACACGGTTTCCGCTAAGGCAGTTTCTTTTTTTTCGAAAATACGGAAAATGCATACTATCAATGATAGGATAAGAGGCGGCATTCACTTCTTTTTATTTTAATCCTAACACAAATGCAAATCAAGAGTATAATCTTTTTTGATCATTTTCTCTTCGTTAAATGAGATGTCAATAAAAATACATAACATGAAAAACTTTCACATTCAATGAACTTAATGTATGTACTACGAGCTTTAAGTCAATTGATTACAACAAATGGTCACAATCTCCCACTGGTAATCAATATGTGAAAAAGTATTTAATACTGAACGACACGATGAAAAACAACGAAAATATATATTAATTGTATATCGATAATGATTAAGTTCATCCAAAAAAGTCGCTAGTAATGATGTTTATAATCGTGGCTCGTGGTATTTTAAATACTCGGTTAACATTCGGTGTAACTATCGCTCACACACGATCTCATACAACATATCTTTTATTAGTACAAAAATTTCTAACTTTTACATACAAAGAATCCTTCGTTGAAATCACCAAAGAAATCAATCTGTAATTATTGCACTTTGTTTTACTCTCGTGAAAAAATGCTCTGCATACTAAATATAACGAGTCTAAATACTAAATTCAAGCCCGAGTTTCTACATGAAGTTAACGTTCTTCTTATTTGTTCATGTTCGGAAGCTTTGATGTTTCTTGTTTTTTCTCTATGATTAAGTACTTATTACTTATAAGCCTGATACAGAGAATGCGAGTACATATACGGCGGCTGTACAATGGAAAAACATTCGTTGTATGATGATCATTCTCGCATAATTCAAATGATGGTTCTAACTTAATCAATGGTGCATACATAGATAATGGTTACAGCAACACACTTAATCTGATCGATGAACTTAAGTAGATGAAGATAAATTAATTATTACAGAATGTAAAAAATAAAGCAAAAATTATGGTAGTAGTAATTCAATTGGCTTTTATTAACAAAAAAACGAATAAACAGTATTCTTGAGAATGTTTATCATTTGTTTCATAAAATACAACACCGTAACTTCAAACTAATAATTTATTAATCATAAAAGTATAGTACCTTCTGATAAATTCTATGCGCAAATGGATTGTATGAAATATTAATCCCAATGTCATTAGTGATCGAGGGTGCGTTAAATAAAAGACATATTTAGACATGATTTCACTTATACTTTTCAGCTAAGAACGCCTCATCACACGCACCACAACGAAAAAAAAAATAAACAACGCTTGAAATCGTGTATATTTCATATATCGCTATAAAATAAGGATAAAAAACAGAAGAATGTACAAAAATATTTCGAAAGCACTAAAGCAAAGCAAACAATTTTCCTCCAAAACGTTTCATATCTAAAAGTTTGTTTCAGGTCACGCAATGATGAAAGAAAAAAGATTAAATAATCGAGAATTCACAATATAAAATCTGATATTCTCGATGAATTTTGCTTCGTAACTGAATAAACAAAAAATTTAAGGCCTCTGAGTAGTGACGTTTGTTTAGTCGACATAATAAAATACTAAAATCAGCGAAATTTTGATAATAGTAGCTACGTTCTAGGAGCCTTCATAGGTGAATTAATCGACTGGTTGCATTAAGACTGTTCTGTAATACATTTGTATGTACCCTCGAAGTGATATGCGCTAATGCGGCAAGAAGATTACATCGACGAAGAGTTCGTATAAAACCACTACTACCTAAATACGAGCGCAGTTGTAAAGTTTTGTCTGCAAAATTAAACAATTCAATGATTGGTGATATGTCATTTAATATCTTGACTGGCTTAGCTCAAAGAATTGAGTAGATTGAATTGGATTTTTATTTGTCAAACCAGTAACATTGCTTGAAAACCTTCGTGTACTGAAGGATAAACATTTTGTAACTTGGCGAAATTCAATATTTAAAAGAAAATGTAATAGTAACATGGAATTCTTACTTCGTCTGGGAATTACGAAATTTCATCGAAAGATCGATGAATCGATTTTTTGTCAGCTTAATATTGTATTAATACGGATTTGATTCTTCAGCTACAATAATACGAGTATGTTATTTACCGATAGATTCAGTCGAATCGAAAAACGATGAGCAACTTCATGTCTGAAACGTCCCGTTTATGGAGTTTAAGAATCAAGCTAGAAACACCCTGTAGGATATTTTATAATTCAATTTCAGATAAACTTTCAAGGTTAGTTTGCTCGTTTACGATGATAAGGAAAAATAAATATACAAATAATGCAATTAAATATTCAATTTTCGTGTTTCTGGGTAATTTTGCGGAATCTATGAATAAATTGAACTAATGTTATAAATTGAACTAATTTCAGTTATTCTATTCCCTTGAAATGGAAGTATCCATAGCAGAATAATGTGAAAGAATAGATAATGTTTACAGTTTACCTGGCGGCTAGTAGGAATTTTTGATAAAATTTATTCGGCACGGTTTTTGGTCTATCGACAGTATCTGCATAAAGGTCAGTTTCTCTGTTTTAAAGATGCAGAAAATCTGATGATTGTTCTGCTGTTATAGCAGCTCTATCTTTATCACCTAATTTACTCTACTTGGCAGTTGAAACAATTGAAATCGAAAAATCAAACAATCATCTCCACGATAACGTATAAATTTATTTCGATTTAAAAGAAATTACAGTAAATAGAAAATGTGTTTGCAAATTACTGGTTGATTGTTGAAAGACCTTTAATGCTCTTCTTGCCTCTCCAGGACTATAGAAAATGTAATATCGATTAGTTACTCGTAGTATAATAACAGAAGATAGTGATTATTTATTCAGTCCATTCGTCTCATACGGTATGTTTTCAATTACCTTTTATTTTTTGGATGCAGCATTGTAGCAGATCTTTCGGCTCTGATGCACCCGCAAGTCTTCGGCTCTCACGCTCTTGCCGCACACCTCACAATTGACCCGCTTTCGCAAGATCCCCAGATGGATGCTTCGTTCGTGACGTTTTAAGACCTGCCTTTGAGTGAAAATTTTCTCACAAAGCGGGCACACATGCTCGCTTTGTGATTTTCTCACAGGCTTAGCAGCCACGTCAACTACCGAAGCTCCGAACGCACGAATGGGCTCCGTAACCTCCACAGGGATTGGTACATCCGGTGCAGAGATCACGGAACCCGCGATCATCTGAGGATCTGCAACGTCCGGAACTTGTTGAACGGAGCTTTCTGTATCCAACGGGGAATCAATATCTTCACCCGCACCAGAAGACATCAAAGATTTCTCAATCTCCACTGGATCCGGCAGGGGTTTTTCCGGTGTTTCCTCACGACACGAGTTCGTCTCCATCACTGTCACTTTGTGCTTTGCTGAATCGTTCGGCTCGATATATACCACTTGTGTCCCAGGGCACGAGCAAGGTGAAAATAATCGAGCCGAACTATTCCACAAATGTCCACCGATGTTGACGGCCACTGCGTAAGTAACACCGAAATTAACCACCTGGTGAGGGATACCCGGGCCAACAAAAACTACGTCGCCGGGATGCTGAATGACCACTTCGTAAGGGATCTTATGCTTTTTCAGGTACTTCAGCATCACGAACGTGTTTTTGTGACCCAGAACGAAGTGGCACCCTTGCAGGAATCCAGGAAAAGATTCAGGGTCACCTTTGATGGCTTTCTGCACTTGGAATGACAACAACTTGAAAAGTTTGTACCTATACGCACCTGGAATAAAGGTCCAAACTTTACAAGCCTCGTCAAGACCCCAGTGGCAGGCGTTGACTGAGTCAAGGAAGCAATCTTTCACATGCATACCGGTGCAGGAACGATCGCATCCAAAATACCCAGTCGAGAAATTGATTCCCTTTGAACGACAGAGAAGCTTGTTTTTTACTGGATCGATGTGCAGAGGAAAATCAGCCAGGAACCGCTGCGTACCCTTTCCACAGTTCGAAATATTTCGACTGTACAGAGGCTTGCAGCGACCTGCCATCATATCCTCTGCAACAAGATCCAGCAACTTGTCCAACTGCGGGCCGAGCTGGATATCATTGTTGGGTGTGTAATCCTGAAATTGGTAACAATCACAGTCTGTTTAGAAAAATGGCATTAGGAAGTTCCAATCAAGAGAGATGTTAGACAGTTACCAAGAGCGAGGCCGGGCCTGGTTTTTTTACTCGTTCGGAGTAGACAAAAGGTACGTCGGTGATGGGGCTTTACGTCATTAAGATGGTGTCGAATTTGACGACTCCCACCATGTCACCAAAACGCCTCCGCGCTTCCTCGCTACTTACTTTAGGTAATGCCCCACGAAACTGTTGTAAGAATATAAAATTTGTTAGGATATGTATATGACAACTATAAGATTTCATTCTAGAGGCTAAAATCACTGTGTTAATATCCGACAACGAAATTTTCATCTCTTATAGTAACGAGAGATTCACAAGAAATAAAAAGTGCCCGTAAGCGAAGTGCATGCTACTTAGCCCTATTTAAAATTTTCAGATGATAATAATACATAATATTATATAATATTATTAAATGACATTATTATGCTATCTCATCATATGATATTTTGTTAAAAAATGTATGAAATAATATCTATAACATGATGATTTTATTAGTATGTAATGCATCATTTTTAAACATTTCGGAAAGATTACCACGTGATATATTCATTATTACCAGCTAATTTTAGAAAATTATCCAGTTTAATTTTTATTTGGTATCATTGAGAGGGTATCAGACGATTCAAATTTGCCGCCGAAATTCCTAACCTCAAATCTTTGACCGAGTTATGAATAATCGATTACAATTAACAAATAAACTGAATTATGAAAAACCAATACATCATTGCCCTTCCTTTTGTAGCATTCTACCACTTTGCTAAGTTTCAGGTAATAATATCATTGTATATATAAATGGCATTTGAACGAAATTTCGAATCACCTTTCGCAGATCCCTGTTTTATCATGAAATTTCGTTCAGATGCCATTGACACGAGCCGTAAAATATTTACTTGAAACTTCGCACAGTGGTAGATAATTATAAAACGAAGGGCAATTATCTCTTAGATTTTCATAATTCTGTTGATTTTTTTAATTATAGCCAAAAGTTTAGGATTCTTAGGTTACCGATCATATATATATATATATATATATATATATATATATATATATATATATATATATATATATATATATATTGTGACGGACTTAAGCCGTTCTTCTACTCCAACGTAGGAGAGTTCGTTTTCCAGTTGTGTTTTTGTTACATGCGGTTCGCGTACGGACCCGAAGAAGTGCGCGAGAAACAACCTCTTCCTGGATTCCCCCTGATAGTTACGCTCCTGCAGCCGCCGAGGTCGGAGCTGCAGAAGTGTAACTGTGCTTTGGGTTTTGGTATGCTAACTCGAACCAGCAGGAGGGCGCGTTAGCTCTCCGCCGGGCAAGCAGTCAAAACCCCGAGAAAGGCACCAGCGCGCTTTTCTCGGGTAAAACCCTGAAGACGTAGTCTCGGGCAGCGCGTTGGCCGCCCCGAGCTATGCCTTTTATGAAATTCGTTAGCGCGTTTCCCCCTCCAGTGGCTACTGAAGGACGTCCGGCGCACCCGAATAATAGGTGGAGGCGGGGAAAAATGAGTTATAATTATTAGTGTGAAACTTGGTTTTTTATTGAGGGTAAAAGTACAATTAAAGAGGAGTGGAGTTGCGATAGAGGGAAGCGAAAGAGAGAGATTACACGCGGTAGATAGGCGAGGATTCGCCACATCACCGTGTGTTCACCACAAGAAGCGGCCCGAGTTCACCCTAGTATCCCGAGCGCGAGGCCTGCTCGCTGGCTAGCCACGGCTTGAGAGGTCAGAGAAACTCAGTGCTTCCTCGGCTGTGCGTCGCCGATATATACCCGAGCCCACTCTCTCCATCTCTCTCGCTCCCGTCCTCCTTCTCACGATATTCGCGAATCCCCACTCTTCCAATATTCGCGAATTCGTTGCTCCTCGCTGAACACGCTTTCGTATGTCTGCGCGCTCGTGTGTGTATATGCACACGCGCGCGTTCTTAGCCATTACGTTGGCCCCGCCGTATCATCTTAGTTAACAAATATAAAACCGAATCATTTCCGCAATAATTAAATAATTAATTAAATGATTTCTTATAAAAAAACTAACTTTTAATTAATACTACGTTTTTTTATATCCTAAGTGCATTAACTAATTTATTTTGCTTATAATGATTTCTAATGTTAATATCATATTAACATTAACAATAATAATTAATGGTACCGTTCTTGATAATAAGGGTACAGGCCGTCTCAATATATATATATATATATATATATATATATATATATATATATATATATATATATATATATATATATATATATATATATATATATATATATATATATATATATAATAAATAATGAATATATCACGCGGTAAGGTAGGGAAAACTGACTTTGACACCCTCTTAAATTGCACATCTCTTTATTATTTTATTATTATACATTTCCGTACATTATTGTACATTTCTGTACATTTCTGTACATTTCTGTACATTTCTGTACACTTCTATACAAAAGTCTAATAAGTGTCAAGAATGTACAAAAATGTACAGAAATATACATAAATGTATAGAATTGTACAAAGATGTTCGAAAATGTACAATTTCAACTTCCACCAGGGAATTTTTTATAATTTCCATTCTTGGCTGTATTTAAGTAATTTTTTTCTAGCAATTCATTACCTATCATAATCTTGTTTCATTCTTAACAATTAATTCTTTTCATCATTATTTTATAAATTGAGTTCGTTTCATCTTTTACTTGTATATATATTTTTATTTTACTTGAATTTTTTACTGATAGTGGAGGTGAAAATGAAATTGTCCCTGAGTTTATAAGAACAGGAGCAAAAACAGTCGCAACAGGCTCAGAAGGGTCATTTTAATGAAATTATAAAACTATATTTAATCAAATGTTTGCAAGCTCAGGTTTATAATTACATTAAAAAGACTCTTTTCACTCAGCGTTGACTTGATATCTGAATAAAACATGAGAATATTATAAGGTTCTTTCGAAGGAATTTTTTTAAAATTTATTTTAAATGAATTTTTATAATCAAATAAGGCTACGTAATGGTTTAGGTAAAATTGCAAAAGATTACTTCAAGTAGTTTAAAAGAAAATGAAGTAAATCAAACTTTCAAATTACCCATACACAAATATTTATTTATTTAAAAGTAACACATAATATACTAATGTTTTATCCAGATCTAAAGTCAACGCTGGCCCAGAAGGGTCATTTTAATGAAATTATAAAACTATAATTAATACAATGTTTCAAGCTCATATTTATTATTACATTAAAAAGACTCTTTTCACCCAGCGTTGACTTGATATCTGAATAAAACATGAGAATATTATATGTAGAATAAGACTATTTTTGTCTGACAAATACTATACTGGCCAACAAAGTAAATTAAACTCAAGTTATATATCATATTGAAATAGTTTATAAGTTTATTTTATATTAAGAATAAATTATCCTAGTGGATGTTAATTAGCATTGTTTATTTATTAAACCCACCTTACAACTTCAACAGAAATTTATAATTCTTTTAATTTTCAAGAAATTTTCTAGTCATTGGATCATAAAATTGAACTTTCTAATTAATCTCCAACCATTGATGAAACAATTTATTATTATTCAGGTATTTATTAGAAATACATCGTAGAATGAAAGTGATAAGTAATAACAAACTTAATTTCAAATTCAATCATTTCATGAATGTTAATAATAACCTCAAATTGAGTAACATCTGTTTTTATGATATTTATTATTAGTCTGCTTATTTACACATTCACAGTGGTTGTAGTTATTTACGCGTGAGATTATTGTGAAAATAAATAACTTACAACATGGACGTCGTGCGATCCAACTGTACAGTCGTGCACACATTTTTTGACATCCTCAATTCCTGTCACATTGTGATAGCATATGATACCTGGAACTTCACAATCCATGATAATTGTTAATGTATTATAAAATACAATTACACTCAAACAATTTCAACGTTGACACGTGAGTTGTGGCGAAACAATGTGCACTAGTAGAGACTATGGGTGTTTTAAGGACAATGTCAACAGAGTAACTCGTAAGGTAAACATAAAAGTCATCCACATTAACTTTAAAAAAATGTATATAAAAATGTTCTCGTTTCTTCTTGCTTTTAAACGTATTTAAGCAGTGTGTAAGATATTTCTTATTGTTCCTGAATAGAATTTGAAGTATAAGAACGAAAGTTAAAATTAAAATATAAATATATATCAGGAAATACAAGATTTGTCATAGTAAGAAATCAATTCATATCAACGTATTCGATAGTTTACAAACGTATCTATGTGTGTAAATACAGTACCGCCCACAAGTTCTTGAACGTTTTTTTTAACGAGTTCTACTTCGGATGATATTGTCTTGAATCTTTTCATATTTTTTTGTATTTTTTGTAACGATTTTTCGTACAATTTTTTATAGCTAACTCAACAGCCATGGACAGTTTCTTGTTCAAAATGTTGGAATTCCAGATTTCTGATCTGAATTTGTTGAGAGAATATTCGTTGCAAAGTTACAATAAAACTCTGCCCAAATTTACAAATTTCTGCGTACTTATTCTTAGAAATGTACCGGAAAACTAGAATTGCAATTAAATTTAAATGAAAATGTTTCTTGACAAACTTGGCCCGAATTTTTTCAAACTAAGCATAAATCTATCATCCCTGGAAATGAAATACATTAAAATTCGTGCCGAACCATGAGAATCCGTGCCACTATGTAAGAATTCGTGCTGTTCCGTAAAATTCGACCAACAATTTTGCATAATTCGGCACGAATTCTCACATATCGGCACAAATGTTCACAAATCAATTGTGAATTTTCGTGCCAGATGTTATAATATAAAAACTACCTGGAATGATTCATCACAGTTTTCCACAATACTACACAATTTCGAACGATATTCAGCACGAAATTTCACTATTCTGCACGAATATTCACAAATCTCATTCCACATGACTGTTGAATTGTGATTTTTCGTGCCGGAGCGTGAAATTAAAAATTTTCTAATTTAATCAGCACATTTCAGAACAGTTCAGCACGATTTTGAACAATTCGGCAGGAATATTCACAATTTTTCACGATTTTTCACAATTATATTTTTCACG
The DNA here is from genome assembly GCA_949152435.1 of Gastracanthus pulcherrimus. Lineage (NCBI taxonomy): Eukaryota > Metazoa > Arthropoda > Insecta > Hymenoptera > Pteromalidae > Gastracanthus > Gastracanthus pulcherrimus. The sequence continues at coordinate 128,871,714 of OX424576.1, forward strand.
TTTGGAACTTTCATTCTCTATGATCAATGCCGAAAGATAATAGTGAAGTGAGCATTTTAGAATTGGTGCGTCTTAAAATACTCACAGTTGTGCACAATTTCTCACGTATTTTTTTTCGAGATACATGCCGGAAGAACTCTAGCTTCTTTGAATAGTTTCATTTTTTTCAAAATCGTTCATTTTCATGCAGAATTGTGAGAAATTGTGTGAAATTGTGCTGCTTGATATTCATAACAAATTCTCACAGTCCGGCACGATTTCTCACGATTTTTCACAATTTCTTCCCGAGCTACACGCTAGAAGAACTCTTTTTAAAATTGTGCCATCTCGTTTAAAATCATTCGTTTTCATGCGAAATAATGAGATTTCGAATGGAAATTTGGACTGGAAATGGAGTTTTTTATTTTTGGAAATTATCTTTATTTGAGTCAAGTGCTTTTATAACTACCCTGTTGAAAGTAGCCAGCTGGATTCGCTTTGTGAAATTTTGTGTTATAGCTCTTATTCAGTGCATAAAAAGTGTGTTTATAGCTCTTATTCAGTGCTTCGGTTGCGGACACCGACAAGAAGATCGCAGGTTGGTATCGCCTAGGCGCGGACACGCTTCCTGCGGGCACGCGTTTGCGGGCACGCGTTTGCGGGCACGCGTTTGCGGGCACACAAGAGAAGAGCGCGGAGTGTTCTCGCTCGCGGACGTGAGTATTTTATAAACGATTGTCTTCGAGCATTTGGCTGCTTGTGACATTTTTCGTAAAAGTGAAAATGAAGGGCCTTTTCGAGTAGCGGTTGGGTCTACTGGTGTCTAAAAAAAAGTTCCTTTCATTTATTTTGTAAAACTTTGCAATTGCAACGAACAAATCGAAGATATAAATTATTGTTTAGAGCAACAGGTAAGCTTTGTCATTGAAATGATATATTGTTTACCAAATGATTATTTACAAGGAAGAATAAAAGACATGTACTTTTGTATACTTTTGTATACTTTTACTTACTTGTATATACTTTTTTATGATTTTTCATTTTAGATACTTGAAAGAGTGAAACTTCGTCGTATACGTACATAGATGTTTCCATACATGAAGCTATAACATGATTTTCGAGAAAAATCATGAAAGTATAAAAAAAGTTCATAAAAGTATGTAGAAGTATACGAACGTATAAGTTCTACAACATTATGACCGTGGATTCTTCTGAACCTTTTCACATAATTTTCAAATTCAGAATATGATAGAATCACTGTAAATAATACCTTTAAAATGTCATTACGAACATGTCGGATGAATGAGTGAAAACCGCAGCTACTAATTATAATGCTTCCTGTTATAATTTACAAGTATGCAGTTTCTAATCGACATCTTACTTAGGTCTTTAATAGGATCCAAAATAATATTACCATCACAGTCATTTTCTATATTATTTGTATTATACTTCTCCTATCTTATATTATCTGTGATGTTCTTTATAATAGTTTATGAATGTCGGATTTGAGACTAAAAATAATTATTATCAAATATTTCATTCAGAAAGAACTGGGTGAAGGATGGCTTCTGAGAAATATCTCTTAAGAGAGAGAAATATCTGAGAAATATCTCTTCTTCGAGAGAAAATGCCTAATAGAAATGAAATAGAAAATCGTGAAATAGTAAATTATGCAACTGATACGTTGAGCTCACAATCGTGGGAGTTCACGGGTCGAATGGAGCTCGATTGATAACATTGAGTGTCGAATTCGATATAAATTGAAACAGAATATAATAATTTGGTTATTCTTTCCGTTTCGAACTATCGCCTAAGCGCGGGCACGCTGCCTTGCGGGCACGCTGCCTGCGGACACACAAGAAAATATATCCGAGTACATTACTCGGAGTATATAAATACGATCTAATAACCCATCTGAATACGAGACTAAGTTGAGATCAACTGCTCTGCCGTCTGCTACGAAGCGCTTTTGTAACTGGAAAAATTGCGATGCTTTCTGATTATGCTCCTGGCGAACGGCATGAAAAATATTGTTCCGCGTTCCGCCAGTTCCGAGCTTGCATACTCTAAGATCGACCTTGGATAGTTCTATGGTCGACCTAAGATCGATCTGAGATCGATCTAAGCTCGAGCTAGGGTCGATCCAAGGTCACCTGAGGGTGATTCGAAATCAGCCAGGGTAAAGAATACGGTCAGTCTAGTTAATCCGAGGCTTAACCGTGGCATAAATTAGCATCGGCCGAAGCTCGATTTAGTTGTGGTTAGTTGTACAGTTAATCAGTTAAGTTTGTTCTTAGCCGACACAACCTAACCTACACTTGTGCAATTTCACTCAAGGTCACTCGGGGAGAATCGAAAGTCGCACAGGCTGAGCTCGGATTTAAGATGCTCTGTGACGGTGAGGCATCAGGCTATGAGCTAGATGAAAGATAACAGCTATAATAGGTATGTTAGAATTCACCTTCTCATATTTACAATCGTAAAGTTACTAACAAACTATTCCTGCGCTTAGTAATTTCTGAAAAATCATCGTTCTCGGAGGTTAGACAGCCCTCACCATGATCTCATATATCTATTAGTTTTATCAACTAAGTTAAATATTATCTCATATTGCGGAATTTCGGTGGTTCTACGACGACGATTGAACGAGATAAAAAGTTTGGCATCTCAATCATAACGCGTGCTCCCTGCTCACCACGAGATAACTCGTAGATAGTGTTTCGCATGCTAATTTATGAGATAAACGCGTGAAGACTGAGCTGATAAATAAAGTTTGAATCGTATACGAAGGATTCAACGTGTTGAGCCACACTCTTCGTTTGTAGACATACGTCTGTATATGTTGATTCCGCGTATCACCTGACTTTCGAAGTTACAAAAACGGCCGTTGAAATATGTTACCGTCCCGATTCTACGCGAACTTCTACAATGACGTTACGTCATTATGATCTTTCGTGATACTGATACGGAATGCACCTCCACGTAGTTCTGATGCGCTATCGAAAAAAAGCTAATTATTACCATTCAATCACGTCGCTAAAGTTTTGAACGAAATCCAACTTCGATCCAGAGTGTAAGCTCAAGAGTAACTTTATTCAGTCGAGAGTCATCTTGCAACTTGTCCCACAATCTGAGCGCTATGACTGCAGATCCGCGTATCAGCAGACATTGAAATATATTGAACGCCTACATTTGCAAGGTATACGATTAGCATTTCGAATTCCGACTCGATCTTATCCGAATCATACCGATGTTCTGATTTTTTACTTTAATCGAAAACTGGCTACTACAGCAAAATCTTGATACTGTGAACGCACCCATAAACAATCGGACGTAACTTTGCAGGTTTTAATAATTTTCCAATTTTTATATCGTTAAGTCCCCCTTAAATTATTCAAGGAACAAAATGAGACGTTCAAAATTCAAATCTGCTTGTCTAATCTTCCTTTAGTTGACGATGTCTACTTTTGCAATAACGGAATGTTGATAAAAAAATAGTACATTTCGACACGGGTGCGGAATCAGATTATATGTCTTATGTGACATTTTTCGCTCGAGCGAAGCGAGAGTGAAATCACATGAGGTAAATAATCTACTTACGCACTAGTTTCAAACCGTATTTTATACATGAGCGCCGAAAAATCATATCAAAGTTGTAATTTTGAGGTTAGAGTTGTATAAAATTCTGTATAGTTAGACGAGGATACCTTGTTTTATAATATATTGACTTCCATACCATCAAAAGTGATTAAATTATAGTAAAAACTGTTTCTATTTTAAGGTCAATATGACGATAGAAACTCTTTAAGACAATGGCCGCTCAAAGGGCGTAAGTTGAAACCCTATCACTCCGAATTTTTCGGAGACGTTTAGAAAAATTGTCCTCGGTAGCAAAAATCGGTCCTACAACCCGTTATCGGGGTAAGGGCAGTAATGCCCGTATATGTAATAAAGAAAGTATACATTATGGTTAAAGAAATATATTAACCCTTTCAGGGGCAGTGGTACGTATACGTACCACCTTTTTACTTTCAGTTTCTTCTGTATTTCGGACGTATTTTTCAATGCTCCTATGCGTGTGAGTACTTTTTGGACTCTTGAGATGAGAAGTTATAAGTTTTGTATAGAAAAGTATGCAAATTTATTTATTTATAAATAGTTATAAACAATTGAATCACAAAAAACTCGTTTTTCTTCGTAAAATATCGTTTATTCTTGAAAGAAAAAATCTAGAGCTCTGAAATTTTTTTTATCTATAGTCCGTGTCCAGCTCTAAAATATATATTTTTTCAAATTTTTTTGCACGCTAGTTTTTTTGATAAAATTTTTGAAAATTTAAAAAGAAAAATGTGCCCCTGAAAGGGTTAAGTTGAACAGATTTATACTGTAACTAAAGACAAGGAAGAGTCAGAACTTATAAAATTATGAAATTTATTTCAAATAACTTTTTTTTAAATTAAGAAATATACTACATTAATAATATTTGATAATTTAATTTTAATATCATCTATATAATTTTTATATATTTATTATCTGATAATAAATATGAGCTGTATTTATAATAATACTTTTCTTGCTTCGGCTTGAGAAAACTCATTAATAATTGGCTCGTAATCTATTTCACTATTTAATATTTCTGCGCAAGGAAATTTGATCTTTCAGTACACTTCTGACAAGACCTGTCAATGTGTATTTTAAAAAAATGTATAGTATACATTTTTTTTCCCGTTCTAGAAATTATTTTTTGTTTTGTCTAAACGCTCATCCATCCTGCATAATTTACACTATAATGTATATTGTTTTTCTCCTACCGTCTTTTTTGTACAATCACATGGGCTTAAGGAGAAATCTCCATCGAAATGAAGAAAATACAGACAAAATTATTTCTTTATTATAAAATATGATTTGCAAAGTAACTATATATACATAGCATTGATTAGATAAAACATTTTTATTCGCAAATAAAACGTAATAAATAAAAAATAACAACAAATGGGCTTGTACCTATAATATGAAAAAATTAACGCTTGTTTACAACCTAACATGTTTTTATTTCTAAACTTATGATTTTTTTTCGCTGATCTTTAGAATCCTTAGACAGGTTACAAGAGTTCCATTGCTTCAATTTTAAGAGAATACTTGATCAGCGAAGAACAATGAATATATGTTTATAATACTTTTGACCACATTTCTCATTGACATACGTTATATTTTATAAACAAATGCTCATTGTTCTTTGCTGATTAATGTTTTTTCAAAACTAAAATCATAGAGGTTTTGAAAATTATCTAAGTATTCTAAAAAGTATCTAACAAAAATTATATGTTTGAAAATAAAAGTTTGTTGAGTTATACACGCGCCTTAATTTTTCCATACTCTAGGTAGATACTCATTTGTTGTTATTATTTTTTCGTTTTCATATTTTTTTTTGTAAAAAGAAAGGGGTTATTTAATCATTGTTGTATAGTTATTTTACTCATAATAATAAACTTCATAATAATAAATAATAATACTTCATGATAATAAACTATTTTTGTTGTATTTCCCTGATTTCGACGGTATCAGTTCCAAAGATGTAATTATGATGTTATAAACAATTTTAAACTTTAGATAATTAGTATACGAAGAAAGGCATATCTACATAATAAGAAAATAAATGAGTGTTCCAATTAGAACCATAGTGGAATAAGACTATTTTGAAAACTGTGATAACATACTGATTTATTGATTGTTTATAGTACATTATGCATCAAGGGAGTAAAGTGGGCAATGGACGCACTGTGTGACGTTGCCGACCGAGCGAAGCGAGGTCGGCATTTCACACAGTGCATGCTTGCCTACTGTACTCCAGAGGTGCGTATACTACTTTTCACCACACCCCCGTAAAGAAATGACTGTACGCATCTCAGCAGGCCGTACAGTACCCCATGCTCTGCCTAGAAGTAAAGTGACTTGTGTACGCGCGACGCGCTGTTTTACCGCTCGAGACGCAGTCGAGAGCGGAAAAAGGCGCATCGCGCATGCGCAAGTCACTTTATTCCCTAGGCAGTCCATGCGGTACTGTACGGCCTGCTGAGAGGGCGTACAGTCAACACTTTACGCGCAGTGTGGTGAAAAATTATTTTTATTAATAATTTGTTATTAAAATAAGCAATTATTGTATGTAAAATACTTAAATTAAAAATGTTTGAAAAATGTCAAAATAGACTTATACCACTATTGGCAAAGACAACTACCACCGCGGGAGAGTGGCTCCACTGTCGACTAGCCCATATGGTCGGTCGAAATATACATTTTACATAGGGTTTATATGGGACTCGTAAGTTTTTATTAAAATAAAAGTTTGTCTTGTTAAAATATTGGTTAACGCTTCAATTGTAAACATTATGAAAACTTATAAATGCAGCACTATGGTTCAGCGGAGTATTGAAAGATCATAAACTATATTTCTGAGCGAAAAGAACAGGCAAATCGCCGGAATTTTAAAACTCATGCCTTACTACGCGTTGATTGATCAAATAATAATGACATTAAGACATTTTACCATAGTTCTGGAGGATTATATTATCTTTCTTCAATAGCACACAGTTTTCATTTGTAGCTATAACACTTATTTTTATATCAAACTTTTAATTTAATTTAGAAATATAAAGCCAACGTAAAATGTATATTTTGACCGGCAATTGGCGTAGTTCACTTGATGCCCGCTAGTGTCGCATTGCAACTTTAAAGTTCCAGTAATTTTTAAACAAATGAAATAATAATAAGACAACAATGAAGATAAATTTTGGGGGATTTTAAATTCCTTAAGGGGGCAGCACGATCGGCTTGACGTGGGGCACCTGAGCTCCTAATTACACGCACCTGCACTCACACATCCACCAACCCACTTAGACCAACCCACCCACACCCATTTACACCCACACACACCCACCCAGCTACATACTTAGATCCACACAAATATCAACCCACTTATACCCACATAAATACCTATCCACCCACACATTTTCACCTAAATAATCACCCACCCACTTACACCCACACCCACACTCACACACACAAACATCTACTCACCCACGTACATCCACACCCATCCGCTCACCCACCCGAAACACGCTCTCACACACACATAGCAAACCCACCCAACCTCATACACACAAATGCACCAAAGAAGATAGACCTTGGGGCCTGCGGCGGCTCAGTCGGTAGAGTGTCGGATTCCCACGCCGGTGACCCGGGTTCGAATCCTAGTCTCTGCCGATTGATACAAGCACCTCTGTAAAAATTACATGTGCTTTGTTTACAAACACACCGCAGACCCCCGTCGTCGATTAGCACCACATGGAAGCACAAACATGGCGACGTTAAATAATAATAAAAAAAAAAAAAAAAAAGATAGACCTTAATAGAAACGCAAAACTGGGAAACAAAGTGAGGCACCCCAAGGGCTAGTAAGCACCCCGACCACGCGCAGCGCGACAGTCGATTTCCAAATATTTCCAAACGCCATGTAGGTAACAGGATAACGCTCGGCCGATAGCATACCGGCAGTATCGATAAAAGTATGTATTTAAAAACAGTACGTTGAAAACATGTCAGTTATCGTTTGCAATGCTTGAGAAATATGTAGAGAACCTAAAAACATATAGCAAAATAAATTATACTTACTACAAATGGGGAAGCAATTTATATATTAGATCCATTATTCAACACTCGTCGGCAGCGATGATTTTATGCAGGTTCAAATCCGTCCCATTTTTTTTTATTTTAGTTAGAAAATAAATTATATTTTTTTAAACTTAAATAAAAATATTAAATTATTACTAATTTGAATTGTTTTCCAGACCACCCTAGGGGTACTATTCAAGGAGCGTTGGGCATTATTTTCATTTTATTTAGAAATTACTATATAAAACAATTTTAAAATACTTGTTTATAATTTCATGACATGTATAAATTATATAGAATTATTCAATAATCTTTTTATATAAATTTATAAATTAAAAAAAAACATTGGGACGGATTTGAACTCGCATCAAAAAACCAAAAGTCAGATACGTTATCCACAGGACCATCGCTGCCGACGAATGATGAATAATAGATCTAATATATAAATTGCTCCCCCACTCGTAGATAAGGTTTGGAGTTTTAAGTATAATTTGTTTTACTATATGTTTTTAGGTTTTCTACATATCTTTTGAGTATTGCAAACGATAACTGACATGTTTCAATTTTTAAATACATACTTTTATCGATATTGCCGGTATGTTATCGGCCGAGAGATATCCTGTTACCTACATAACGCTTGGAAACATTTGGAAATCGACTGTAGCCCTGCGCGTGGTCGGGGTGCTTACTAGCCCTTGGGGTGCCTCAGTCGCCCATAAGGCTTTGCGCTTCTATTAAGGTCTATCTTCTTTGCCTGCACTCACATATCCACCTCAAACACATTCCCACATAACATGCATGTGTATGTATATATCGACGGCTGAGCGGAAGAACCGATCACCTCGGTGCGCACTCGAAAAAGAGGTTAATTCCGAGCCCGCCTAAGAAGAGATCAACTCAGATATCGCGTAAAGAACGGCTTCTTTAGCGAATTACTTTTCGCTTTACGTTGTGTTTTTGTAACTTTAAGAGAATAGTAAATTGCTTTTTTTGTGGTCATATTCGTTCTCATACTTTTTTAGAGTTGCAAAAACACAACGTAAAGCGGGGAATAATTGGCTCAAGAAGTCCTTTACGCGATATCTGAGTTGATCTACTCTTGGGGCGCGATCCGAGTTAAGGGGATGTCGGAGCCCCGCCCCCTCTTTTGCTGTCCGACCTATTTTGTATTTCAAATCATATGTAAAAACTACAAAACTGATTAACTTTATCTTGTACAGGTCGGTTAATTATAGTAAGCACTACACGGGTCTGCTCCGAATGTTACTGTAAAATAACGTTATAAAAAGTTATTTGTAAAAGTTTGGTAGGATTAAAATTTTGAGGTTACGTTTCCATGCGTAAACAACCTATCGTATTTCAAATTAATTAGAAAAATAACTTAACAGATCAACTTTATCTTGCATGCAAAAGCTTTATTATACAGAGCACTACGCGGCTCTCCTTTCGATTTTCCCATGCATTCTAGTCTTCAAAAGTAATCACTAAAAGAAAAAATACGATTTTAGCTCCGACATCCTCTTAACCTCTTCTTTGATTGCGCGCCGAGTTGATACTAATATATAAATGAGAAAGTTTCTTTATTTGTTACTTCAACGCGCACAAACAACTGCACCTATCTTAATAAAACTTTAACGATTCTGTTCGTTATTTTGCGGAGAAACACATAGGCTGCATATAAAATACAGATAATGATTTATTTTTCCAGACAAATGTAAAATACCTCATATAAAAACTCAATTTTTCCCCTTTTTTCATCATTTGTTTGTTACTTCATTACTCAAAAACTACTGCATCTATCTCAATACAACAAATCGCGCGTTCTTAAATTATGGCGGCGTCATTATATGACAAGAACTTAAACTCGTCTTGAAGGTACCTTGAGATATACATAGACCCAGTGTACATAGACCACATGGGAGTTACATATATTTTAATTTTTCAAAAAAATACAATACAGGGAGAGTCGTACAGTATGACAACCCATAGCTATTTTGGGTACAACTTTTAATTGACTCGATGAAAATTAAAATCCCAAAAAAGGATTTGTTCCTTGAATAGTCCTCTATCACAAAATAAATTGCTGCGGTCAAATTCAAGCATAACAATTAATTATCAATATAAATGTAAAAGTTACGATTTCGCGAGTTCTAAAAAGTGTGGTACAGTATGACAAATTATCATTTCTATTCAATGTTGAGGTCTAAATGATTTGTAAGGGTACTCAAAACATTTTTATAAGTACCCACATAGCACTCAATATTGTAGCAATATCACATCAGTACTACACGCAATATTAAATATTTCTTTGATATATAGCAGTAATATTGTAGTGAAATTGTAGCAACATTTAATGTCCGCGGTGTGTTAATCACAGGAATATTACCGGGAATATCAGTACAATATTTTCGTGACAATCTGGCAACATTTCAGTAACATCACAACAATATTATTATGGGCTTTTAGTTATTAGGGTGAGAACAGGAAATATTGCAGCGATATTGCAGGAATATTATTATTATTTCACAATAATAATGCGAATACTTGGGTAATATTTCAGTGACATTCCATCAATATTATTATTATTTTATCGAAAGTATATATAATTTTCTTTTCATTTTTTATTATTGTTATTTCGCCGTAACGCTAGCACCATTATTAATATTAATAATATACATGTAATAAACGCCTGTCAGTAATTGTTCATACATAGCAGCTTCGGAATGACAAGCATTATCGTAATGTTTGAACCGTCCTTATATAGCAACTGAAGCCGAATCTTAGCATTTGCGAGGAAACACCAAAGCGCCATCTAGCGGTAATATGGAGAAAATTGACTTTCAAATAATCTACAATGACAATAAGCGGTTTCTCTCAATTTTCTTTTACGTAAACCTTGACTAACTACATTATTAAAACTTTTTAAAGTTATAGTCAAGATTTCTGGCAAAATAAAACTATAAAATTAAAATATTATCGTTAAACAAATGATGACTGATTTATTGCCATATGATATCGTAGAAATATTTCCACAGTGTTAGTTTGAAATGCATCCAGGAATGTCATTCTGTAATCTTGCAAGACTATAGCAGTAATATCTTAAAGTAATACGTCATACAATAATATTACAGAATATTTCACATATATTTCAGTGTGATGTGCAACAGTGTAATATTATATAAATATTTTGGCATTGTTAGTGAGATACATTGAGAAATATCATTCTGTAAAATTGCAGGATTATTACTATAATACTTTCATGCATTATGTCACATAACAATATTACAAGATATTTCGCTTATATTTCAATGTGATTTGTCACAATGAAATATTGTAGAAATATTTTGGGAATATTAATGTGACATGTATTGAGAAATGTCATCCTGTAAACTTGTAATAATATTGATGTAATATTGATGCAATGTGATATGTAACATAACAATATTGCAGAAATGTACTACGTATATTATGATGTGATTGATCACAATGTAATATTGTAGAATTATTGCAGCAATCTTGCGATGTAATTTATCATCGCGCAGTGTTATAAGAATATCACTGCAATATTACAATGTGATATATCATATTGTAATATTATAGAAAGATTACTGCAATACTGCAATCTTGAAAATCATACTGGAATATCACAGAAATGTAGCTGCAATACATCAACTTATCCGCAATATCACAGCAACGTTGAAATATTTGTACAACATTCCTGTAATATTAGGTGCTATATGGGTAATAATATAGTATATTTGTTAAAAATATAGCTTTGTAGACATTTATAAATTGCTTTATATACTACAATACTGCATATTTACTAAAATATAGTATTTTGGTAATAAATAACGAAAAATAACAGATAACACTTATTAAATGTTTGAAGATTATGTTCAATACATATGACAAATTCTAGTAGACATTTTTCTTCTGAAAAAAGATAAAAGTAAATTTTTGTAATATATTACGATTTCATTTACATACGTCATACTGTACGATACGTACATTATAGCGTTTTAGGTTATATTGCGCGAATAATGATAATTAGAAGTCCCCCGATGTCTCAATGGACTTATGAAGGACTAATTTTGATTATAATTACCTAGGAAAAAAGAGATCAGCCTAATAAAATAACTTTTGTCACTCGTAAAACTGAATAAATGGTTGGTTATAACAGAAGTTTTGGAGCAATAAAATGTATCTACCGGCTGCGAAGTAATTTTAAGGGGTAACATCTCTCTAGCGGCCCGAAAAAATGCCTAATTTGTACGATTTTTTACAAAAGTAGGAAAGAAGGGATCAAATTTCTATTTTGAGGGTTTACTATACATATATTGAGGTACAAAAATATATTTTTTTTTTACATTTAAAGACAAAATGGCGGCTTTACAGGGAATCTCGTGAGAAGCCTTTTTCAAACTGGGAGAACAGATTACACGTAAACTATTGCATGGATTGGATTGAAATTTTTACTTTAGCTTCACAAATAGATTCTTTAAAGAAGTACGTAGCCGTTTTTCGATTGAATGTAAATTTTTTCTATAAACAATTTACATCGTTTTTTTTTCGATAAAAATCGACTATTTTTCAGAAGTGCGCCATTTCTACAAAAATTGAAATAAAGAAAAACCCTACGTACTTCCAAAGTTACCGTTATATATATTAAAAATTTCTTTGGTTTTTTGTTCCAGGTCTCATACTTTCCGAGAAAAGTGTTCTCCCGTTTGGAGGTTTGAGAAAAAGGCTTCTCACGAGAATCGCTGTAAAGCCGCCATTTTGTATTTAAATGCAAAAAAAAATATTTTTTGTACCTCAATATATGTATAGTTAACCTTCAAAAAAGAAATTTGATCCCTTCTTTCCTACTCTTGTAAAAAATCGTACAAATTAGGCATTTTTTCGGGCCGCTATAGTGGTGTTACCCCTTAATATAACACCAAAATACATCAAATCTCCGTGCTAAAGTGGCGCCAACTGTTGGTGGAAGCCAGCAATACATAATTTGTCATACTGTACGACTCTTCCCTACCTCATATAAAAAACAATTTATTCACTTCATTTCATCATTTTTTATTATCACATTACGCAAAAACTACTGTAACTATTCATATACATATATATTATACGTATACAATATACCTATATCTTATACATAAGGGTCCTTCCAATACTTTTCGAACAAACCTTGCGCACTCGTCAGGGATTTTTCCGGCGATTTTTTATATGAAAGTACTCTTTGAAATAAGCTCTCAAAATTTTTTTTAGCATCTTAAGTCCCCCGTGTGACCTAGTAGAGTTCTAAATTTTCAAAAAAGACCAATAATGGCTATTTTTGAAAAATTCATGGGAACTCTCATTAATACCAATTTGAATGTATAAAAAAAAAGGTTTTCTTTTTCTATGAACTTTAAGAAAAAAAATATTTGACCCTCTTTTAAGTTCAATGGGTCTCCCCTATAGAGTTAAATATAAAAACCTAAAATTTTGCATTTTTTATATTATGTTTGATCGCTTATCATTTTACGAAATCGAAATACCGGCTATTTAGGGGCTTAAGGAGGCTTCGGCGTTTGGTGCCGTATCAAGTGAGGGGTACCGTAGGGGCACGTATCGCATGAATGCTCGTTGCTGCTTATTTTTTGATAATCGTGCGTATTATAGTCATACGTATATATAACAGTAAGAAATCGCGGTAAAGTCGTCAGAAAAAAGCGATAAACAAATTTTATTAGTTTTACCGGGGCGCCTGATTTGAATGTGACGTTCCTATCGTTGTAAAACTGGCAACGCCGCACATTCGGTAGAAGTACTGCGCCGACTTCACCTTTACATACCGATATGTCATGTGCTCTACTTCATCCTCAATCTGGCGTGTTGTTTTTGTACCGGCGACTGTTAGAAAATGCCTTATAATATCGTGGTTGTGTGGGAAAGCAGAAAGGCAAATTTATTAGGATAAAGGAGAAAGACAAAATAGCAAGACTGTTGACAACTACAGATGGAAAACAAGGAAGGTGCAGATGTACAGAGATTGAGGTTAGTTTGCAGTTTGTAAATATTGGAGATTAAATATTAATTCACTCTAGCATAGATAAAAAGAAATATTATACATATTGTATCAATAATATTTAGAGAATGAGACTTCTGTTTTTCTTCTATGACCAATTACTATGAAATCTTTTTCTCTTTTGATTTCAAATAAAACTTATAGTAAAAAATAGTTATTGTAAGACTTATACTAAATAATAGATTTATTTTATTTACAGGTATCTGAAAATGTTGACGACGAAGAATCAAAATGTTTATTACAAGGGCGTACAATCATTGAAAAAGACACTTTGGCAGAGAATATGTGGTGTCGTGCGTGTGAGAAACCATTGTCTCTCCGTTACTTACAGCATGAGAAAATCAAAGGAATAGTGTGCAAATGGCTTATAAAATGTCACTTTTGTGGTATCATTGTAGCTGTAGAAACTGGGAAGAAATCAAATAATTACTTGTACGATATTAATCTCAAATCAGCTATTGGTAGGTAGATACTGTGAAATTAAAAGTTAAATAAAAATTAAAAAATAATTTTAATATTGACAGGTATGCTTGATGCAGGTATTGGCGAAACTAAAGTAAATACCTACTTATCAGCTTTAAATATCCATACATTCGATGACAAAACTTTGAAGAGACATGAAAGATATATAGGCAAAAAAATTGAGTCTTTAGCGAAGAAGTCTTGTGTGGTAGCCTTAGAAGAGAAAAAATCGTCAACTCTCGCACATCAAAAGGAGAAGTAAGTTCTCTTGGATAGCCACATTTATTGAGCTATGTAATTATACAAAGTGCATTAGAATGTATACACGTGATCAATTTTTATATACAAACGTAATTTATCTTAAATAATTGTACTATACAAATTCATATTTACAAATATTTTACAATAATATGATTAATTTTAAGCACATTATTGTAATTTTTAATTTTAATAACTAAATAGGTTACAACAATACGATTAATTAATTTTAAGGAAAAACTTGATTACTTAGTTTACAAGAACGTATTCAGTATGTAATCATGTTATTGATTTTATATACAACTATATTTTTCTATTTACATTATGACAATATAATAAATTTCATGTAAAAATATGTTATTTTTATAAAACATTCTTCAATCCATCCAGATTCGTTAAACATTATCCTTTATAATTTATTTTTAATATAGCAAAGATTCTACGATTGAAGATACAAACAACAATGTAACTGAGCTAACAGGATCTTTTGATGCTGCATGGATAAAGAGGTCTCGTCAAAATAACAGTTATAGTGGTACACTGCAATATCAGTTTTTTTAATGAATTGAAAATGATTTGATAGATTTTTCATAACATTTATTTATTATGTAGGTCATGCTTCTTTAATAGGCTATTTTAATAAAAAAGTCATTGGGTATGCTTGTCGCAATATCTATTCTAAGCAATGTAAAATGAATAAAAACAAAAATCATGATTGTAGAAAAAACCATAGTGGTTCTTCGAAATCTATGGAGGCCGATATGGCTGTGGAGCTAGTTTTGAAAAACGATGATCTAGTCAGGGCAGAATGTAGAGTTAAAACATTGATAGGCGACGACGACTCATCTTCCATCGCAGCTTTGAGACGATTATCACCTTATACGATAATAAAATGGTCAGATTTTAATCACGTTTCAAAAACGTTTAATTCGAAGTTATATGATATGAAACTAAATGCTACTCTGAGAGATTATTTTTTCCAAAGTTTTCACTATATCAGTGAAGAAAAATAAAGGAGATGAATTGAAAGTAAAAGTCGCACTAGAAAATATTATACCTCATACATTTGGAGAGCATCAAAATTGTGGTTTATTCTGTACACTAGAAGATGATGGTACACATAAATATAAATATTTTAAGGATGAAAAGTGTTTGACAGATCTAAGTTTACGAGAACGATTAGAAAAAATAATACAGCCATTTATAAAAAGCGCACCACAGATATCACATTGTGCATCTAGTCAAGTGAATGAGTCATTCAATAATACAGTAATATCAAAGCATCCAAAATCAGTATTTTATGGTGGCTCAGAGTCACATTGCCTTCGAGTAGCTATTGCCGTGTGCCAAAAAGATCTTGGACATACTTTCATTGTTCATTTGAATAAAGAACTGAATTTATCTCATGGAAGTTTTACTACAACTTTTCGTAAAAGAAAACAAGATTGTCGCTTGCATGAAATAGAAAAAAAGCAAACCATTCCTAGTAAAAAACGGCGCCGTATTTTGAAAAAAGAAAGATCGTCGAGAAACTGTGTAACAGAGAATCTCGAAGGACTTTCGTATCAGTCTGGCTGTGGATATTTGAATACTTCAGATTTGATCGACGAAACTCTCCTCATTGGTTATAATCAGACAGTTTTTATTTTTTATTTTTTATTTTTTATTTATTTGCTTTTAAATTGTATCATAACAAAAATTATTTTCTTTTAAGATCATTTTGACATCAAAGACTCGGAAATCGTTGTATTTGACATTGAAACAACAGGACTAGCGAAAACAGATGAAATAGTTCAGGTAACTTTTTTTATAATCAATCATGATGCGTTTTTTTACACAAACTTTTAATATTGCTATTATTATTTACATAGATTGCGGCCGCCTGTGGAGATAGTTCTTTCAATATTTACATAATGCCAAAAAAACCAATGAATGAAAAAGCGTCTGAAGTAACTGGGATCGAAATTCGAAACGACCAAATGTATGTCAATGGAACAGCTGTGATAACGTTTTCACCTAGAGAAGCCATTCTGAGCTTTTTATATTTTTTGAAACTTCAAAAGAAACCGTGCATACTAATAGCTCACAATAGGAATACATTTGATATACCTAGAATACTCGATTTAGCTAAATCACTAAGTCTTATGAATGAATTAATGTTATTTGTCAAAGGTGTATGTGATTCTTTACATTTATTTAAATCTCTATTAACTGACCGAAAAAAAAACAAGATATCCTTTAAGCAAACTGATTTGGCAAATGACTATTTAGATAAGACTGATATAATGGATGCTCATAATGCATTAAACGAAGTATTAGTTTTACAAAAATTATTGAACAAGATATGTAACGATGATAAGACTGTTATAGTACAAAGTACTACAAGTATTGAAGTCATGTTGAATTCTAAAGCTAGGTTACAAAAAACCAAAGAAAATAATAAATCTTTATCAGATTTACAAATTTCGAAAGCCATGAAAGGAAAAATTTCAAAGGCCGGTATCAATAAGACGATACTTCAACAGGCTTTTGAAACAGGAGGCTTGGATGCATTGACCATCCTTTTGGGAGAAAATTTAAATAATAAACCGCGCGTTACAATGAATAAAAAAATTATTAAAAGTATTTTTGATCAGTTGAATGAAAGAAAAAATGAATAACTGTGATTTCATAGAATAATGAATGTTACCATAATGTTAATAAATATTTATTAAAATGCTCAGTATTATCGTTTTATTATTTTTCAATACCTACATTATTTTTTAATACGAAAAATAGAAATTTCTTCCAGAATCAATTCTGCGTTGAGATTGATCTTTTTTTATTCATAAGGAATATTTTAATTTCAATGTCTTTTTACGTCTTATGAGTTTTGTTTTGCATGAAAAGAACATTTAAAACGCTTTTTATTTATCCATTGGGATTTATCATATACTTCCCTTTCAGCTCGTTTGAATTGTACGCCATCTCATCGATGCGCTGTTGCCAAACTTATGACGCATGCGCATTAGCAGTAGCTGTGAAATAGGATTTTCGTATTTCGTACTTTTCTCGCAATTTTCTCTTAATTGAAGTCGTCAGCCCTATTTTTTTATAAAGCTAATAGATTCCTCGGAATCTAAAGTATTAGTACATATTTGATTTATGGGGACTCGTGATTTTATTCCGGAGTATTAATCGATTTTCATGAGGAGTCCCATAAGACTACGTGTTAAAATTCGATTTTTTCGGCAGCGATTTTCTCGAAAATAACATCGTCAACCCTGGTATTTCTTTTTTCTAAATGAATCTAGCATACTTTATTCAGATAATCTCCAAGTTTCAGAGCCGTTTGTGATTTTTTTGAAAAACGCCGATGCCTCCTTAAACAAACTTTCTAACTATAAAACTATTCTGGAAAATTAAAGATATACTCAACCCATTACAATACATTCCATGCAACTTCGGTATTATTACTTAATTCTTGTGCATATACGCACAATGATCAAAGGTCATCTCTTAACCATTCCGTATAAACGCACGATTATAGTATTAACATCCAATTACCCTTGAAAGTACATACTCAACCGATGAGGATAAACTCTCATACCCTTAGGATAAACACTGGATTTGGGAATCAACGTCCAACCCTTGAGAGTATACACTCAACCATTGGGGATAATTTGAGTTTAGGATAATTCTCATTTTTTGAGTGTAAACACTCGATTTGGGAATTAACATTCAAACTTTTAGTGTTTATACTTAATCGTTAAGAGTTAACTCTCAATTTTTGAGTGTTAACCCTGAACATTGGACATAAACACCTAAGACTTAAGATTTAACATTCAAATTTCAGGGCCCTGGTTAAAAAAACTTATAAGACCGGATTGTAAAGTAAACCTATATGATCTTATCCGATTTTATCCGGATTTTGAAACCTATTTCATATGATCATATCCAAATCAATACAAACTTGGTTATTTACGGATACGTGCGGATAAAACAGGATGAGATCAAAAAGTCAATCCTGTCTTGTCCGGAATTTGAACCCAGTTTTATTAGGTCTTATCGGATATCATAAGTTTTTTTAAGCAGAGGGTTAACTCTCAAAATTTGAGAGTCTTTTCCGTAAGGGGTGACATATCACAGAAAGATAGATTACTATTCCTGCAAGTTTATAGAATGATATTTCTAGATACATCTCACATTAATACTGCCAAAAGATTTGTACAATATTACACTGTTACACAACACACTGAAATATGCTCGAAATATCCTGTAATATTGTGACATATATTGAAATATTACAGTAATATTCGTGCAAGTTTACAGGGCGGCAAAAATTACGATATATACGCGGCGGTTCAAACATTACGATAATGTGTGTCATCTCGAAGCTGCTGCGTATGAAGGATTATTGGCATGCGTTTATTATATGTATATTACGAATGCTAATAATTAACTACTAATAATTATGTTAGCGTTACGGCGAAATATGGAATTATATATAATTTCGACAACCCGCGTAAAAATGAGAACTACGGGGAACATGTGGGGAATATGTTGGATTACATATATTGGATTCATATTCATATACATATATAGAGGATTCCTTGTGGCAAATGAATCGTGTTCTTGTGGAATCGAATTCCCACGTACTTACCGCAAATGTTGAATTCTTAATAGTTAAGAACTCGAACCTGAGAAAAGTATGCACGAGTAAGATAAAGATGCCAAGTACGAAAGGTTATTTGACGATTTTCTAGCATAAAAATGATGCTTTTCAAGCATTCAAATATAAAAAGATCCTATACGTAGACATAATCGTGGCAGGCGAAGACTTATACTAAAGTGTAAAGATCATAAACATCTTAGAAATATGAAAAATTCAGTTAAGGTGATGCTAAACCCCCGTGTCACCGTCAAATACGGGCACCACTTATTTCATTCAATATTCAATTTTGAGCAAATATCTCTATGGAAAGTTGTTGTTTTTTATTAGGACAATAACGTTTCATAAAGATATTTGCTAAAAATTGAAAATTGAATGAGAAAAGTGGTTCCTTGTATTTGTCGGTGATAGGTGGCTTTAGCATCACCTTAGCCTTAAAGTCAAGCGGCCAGTCGTTGACAAGCCACTCAGGTACTCAGTTCTAACATATTGAGACGATGCGTGTAACTGTTAAGAAATATTCATTTGACCGTATTCAAATCTACAAAACTTATAAGAATTATTAATTATAACAATTTAAAAT
Source organism: Gastracanthus pulcherrimus (assembly GCA_949152435.1). Classification (NCBI taxonomy): domain Eukaryota; kingdom Metazoa; phylum Arthropoda; class Insecta; order Hymenoptera; family Pteromalidae; genus Gastracanthus; species Gastracanthus pulcherrimus. The sequence goes on from OX424576.1 coordinate 128,891,385, forward strand.
TATTCTTTGCGGTAAAGAATTCTTTCTCTCAGTGTGTGAGGAAGAGAATCATCCAGCATGTTGCACTAATGTTGCTAAAACACACCCTCCTACATATTTCGCAAATGTTTGCAACATATTGCCAATATTCATCCAACTGTTTGACCAACATGTGGGAAATATGTTGATCCCCGCATCGTTTATGAATACAAATTTTAGTATATTATTACATATTTAAAAAATATATAAATTAATATTATATAATATTATATTCTATTATATATTTATTGAAGTATCCTTTATATTAAAATCCCGTGCGAGATATCGAATCTAGAAAGATGTATCGAATTTTCGATTTCTAATTTCGATATTTTGATTTACAAAAAAAATGGAATGTTTGGGAAGATAACCTCGGCGCGTGGAGCGCGCCATCATCTTCTCTAGTTGTTTATTAAAATACAGTCATTTTGTTAGCTTGTAATTTTCTGTTTATTTTTACTACATCGTCGGCGAACATTAAATGTTATTATACAAAATCTTATTTTACTTCTAACATTTTAATTAAAATTGAGTCAATATTTTAAATATCTAAACATATTTTTTGCTTCACATTAAATATACTAAACAGTATTGTATTTTACAGTTATTATATTATATAATATTATATAATATACATTTATATACATTTTAAATGTGTAATAATATACAAAAATTTCCCCCGTGGAAATCATAAAATGTAATAAATCGTAAGGAAACCTAAGAAAGCGTAGAAAAGTGTCAGTGATCATAAGAAAATGTAATAAAAAGTAAGAAAACGTAAAAGCGTAACTGTTAGATTTAGGACATATTTTACGTTTTATTACGTTTTCATACATTTTCTTACGTTTTTTATGTTTCCTTATGTTTCCTTACGTTTCATTACTTTAGGTTACATTTTCACATGGAAAATTCCGCTTATTAAAAAGACTTTCATAGTGTCCAATATTCCAGAAAAATATTTTCTAAGTGCCAATACTTCTTAAGTAACTTAAAGTATCTATTTTGTACACGTGAATTGGTTTGTATATGCCTCGCCACCTATCGGTGGAAAATTTTAGCTAAATTTTTGTTTCATGTAATAGCGAAACGTAAATAAACGTACGAAACCGTAATAGAGTATAAAAAATCTGTAGGAAACCGTAAAGAAATGTAAGAATGTCCGAAATCCAACAGAATTTTACGTTTTCTTGCGATTTCTTACGTTTTCTTACTTTTTCTTACGTTTTATTACTTTTTTTATTTCCACAGGAGTTATATTCATAAAAGTTGGGATCAACATATTTTTCACCTATTGCCCACATGTTGGTCAAAAAGTTGGAAAAATATTAGCAACATGTTGCAAACCTGTGGGAGATATATAGGAGGGTGTGCTTTAGCAACATTAGTGCAACATGCTGGATGATTTTCTTCCACACGTGTTTCACACATATTTCCAACCTTGTATCAACATGTTTTCAATATGAATTCAATATATGTATGCAACATGTTCTCCACGTGTCCCTCATGGTTCTCATTTTTACGCGGGAAAATAATAATAATAATAATATTGATGGAATGATACTGAAATATTACTCAGTATTCCTATTATTAAATGTGAAATGACTATATTTCAACAATATCACTGCATTATTTCCCATTATCACCACAATCACGAAAGAAACAATAATAATATTGTTGTGATGTTACTCAAATTTTGCCTGATTGTCACCAAAATACTGTACTAATATAATTTCCGTAATATCCCTGTCATAAAAACGACACGGACATTAAATGCTGCGACAATATCGCTTAAATATTACTGCTATATATCACAGAAATATTTAATATTGCATATGGTATTCATGCGATATTGTTGCAATATTGCGTGCTATGTGGGTACCAGGGTAGGAACATATAATACTTAAGGTATAATACACAACAAATATAATGTCTAAAACTAGGTATAATACCGCCATGAATTTCGACATTTTGAAAATATACCTTAATTTTGTATAGTATTAATAAATTTTAACTTCCGCGGCTTATTTGATAAGTACTTTTAATGCCTGTGAGCACCTATTTTTTGTTTTTCGCTAGTAGCAAAATGTTTCTCTCTAGAACCAAGAAACTGTTTTTCGTACATATTTTCATTATTTAAACAATGTTACACAACTTTTCGAGTCTCAAATATTTTTCATATGTTTATGACACCTTTATGTACAACTTCAATTGCAACATATTCTCTTTAATTTCTTTCTCAAGAAAAATTAATATGACTGGACTAATTAATAGGAATATCTCGGTGACTGAAAGGCTCCTGGAATACGAAATACACATTGCACGAGAATTTCGATTCCGAGCCTTTTCAGTCCCCGCGAATCAACTGTGACGATTTATTATTTAAAATTAGAAGCTTTAGGCACTTTAATGATACACCATAAAATGATTAAATACTTATAGAAATTTTCATAACAGTTTGTATATTATATTCGTTTAATGGTGACTTATATCCCTTGTAGAAACTTGACAGGATTTTGCAAATAAATCGTTAAAATAACCACAGTTTCTAGCCAGTTTATTAACAATAGTTAAAAAGTAGTTTAAATACATTATTTTTTACCACAAATCAAATATTTGCATTGAATACAACTATTTTGTAATATATATTAAAAAAAAAAGAAATGTTCTCAATCACGTTAAGAGTAATTATTTAATAGATTTATTTATTCGTACCGTATAATATATTTATAGTTTAAGGGGAGGCCGGAGCAAACTTTACCATTGTGACCTACACCTCGTGTTGTAGCTTCCGTTATACGTTTAAAATTTACGTGTTAACACTAAAGTTGAAGATGACAATGATTTATTATCATGTAAAGAATTGCGGACGACAGCTTTTTTGGTTATAAATAGCTTGAAAAGTTTTTTATCATGAAATATTATTATAATTGACCAATGAAAAATGGTAAAAATAACGGTCATCTTACCGTATTCTAGCCCTCACTTCGTGCCGTATTTTTCGTTATTCTATGAAATTTTACCTAAATATATAGATTTGAATTGTTATTGACATTTATTATTATGGCAAGATGAGGGGACAACTGGGTATTTGCACTATAAATTCCCACAAATTTTTATTTTTATGGTATACATTTTGGAGGTTAGGTTGACTCTACCAATCTGCGTTGGATACGTCCTCCCCTATATTATAAAAATTGTAAATATCTTAAATATGATCACGCGCTATTAAAAATATAACTATTTCAACTTGATTAGAATATTTCAATAAAAGTATTACGTATTCATAAATAAAATACATTTTTAATATAATAAAATAAAATCAAACGCAGAAAGTTTTTGTTGTTCTGTAAGAAAGTATTCTGCTAAAGCAGTTACCAGTGATTTTTGAAGATTTAATGTCCATTACTAAGGTTTGGTCAAGAAGAATATAGTTAAATGCAAGAAATTGGAAACATTATCTTTTTATATCTTTAGGATTTATAAGCAAAAATAGCACATTATGTAACAATGGCAAAAAGCCGAATATTTCGCTTCGCTCGCTCGGGCAGTAAACTCACCCGCGGGAAAAATCGACTTTTTTCTCGAGTTACATATAGTACTCAACTGTGTCCACTTTGACTTGGGAAGCGGGACTAATGGACTGTTAAAAGACAATCGAAAATCAAGGTTATTGGTAGAACTTGATGAAATAAAGGAATTTGGACTAGTTTATAGTGGAACCACTTTCTTCCCGCTAATCATTTCTGCGGGCAAAAAGTTTAATTTTGGTCTCGCTTTTCAAGGAAAACAGTGGCCATTTTCGTTCAGATGAGCATAAATTTATTTTTTAAAATAAAAAATGTATGTTACATATTTATTGTATATTTTTAAAACAGCTTATAAATCACACTTTTAATCTTTCATTCAAGAGGTATAATTAATAAATTATGTGCGTTAAGTTATCCCCGATAACACCAAGCATTATATAAAATTGAAATAACTATCACAAGGAATTCGGTACACTTTTACAAGCTCTTCATAACTAAAAAAATTTTTTTACTTGCTTCATTAAAAGTAAAAAAATATTTAGAAGAAACACGTTAGAATTAAAAGTTAGAAATTTGTTATTAAGTTGTTTAAAATTGACAATAAACATAGTTATAGTACTAGGAAAATTTGATGAAATGTTAAAAAATGACATGTTCAAATTAATTAATGTTTGACATTCGTTGAAATGTGTTTCTTGGAGCTTGAAAGTTGCAACATTAGCGCAAGCATTTCCGGATTAGTTATTGCCTTTTATTTCATGTATTTTCATATATGGTTTACAATATATAAAATAGATTATATCTCGGAATCTATTAGCGGAAGTTTTTTAAAAACATTTGAAATAATTTATAACGTTATTAAATGAGAAATACTCATTATTAATATATTAGAATAAATAATTTTATATCATAACAATTAATTCAGTATGAGGAAGTTAATTTTTAATGAATCGGCGGGTTTTCTCGCGTTATATATTTATTCATTTAATTTGAAATTAATGATTATTTTCTTTAAAACAGTTTTTAATTCTTAGTAATACTGCTTAACAGTTAAAAAAACTTGTTTTATATAAATAAATATGCAGTTATATTTATTATGAATAATATCTTGTGTTTAAAGTATAATACCTTAGTTTACGACATTTTTTGGTATAATTGTACGGTATTATACGGTATAAAACCTCTGTACCGTGTCGAAAACCCAACACTGGGTATACGTAACGGTTTCAAACGTACCAAAAAAAGAATTAAAGGTATTTCAAGACGAAAAATTTGAGATGTGGTAGACCTAAATCTGTCTTGATTACGTAAATGGCAAACTACCAAAGATAACCTAAAAAACACAAAATTTCAGGTTTAAATTCATCTCTTAATATCATTTATACGTGTTGTAAAACTAACAGATTCGTGATAATCGCCCATATACATATATGTACATATACATATACATAAGCATATAGAACGTACATAAACATTTTGTACACACGTCTTTATTCGTTTTAATGTGCAGAGAAACATAGAGAAATATATTCACTAATATATTTATGCGAGCGAAGCTACATGGTGCAGCTAGTATATATACATATATGGAGCATCCGTAGCTCAACTAGTTAAGGGGAGATCGGAGTCCTATACCTTGTTACCGACATTTTCGATTTTTCGTTTTAACCCGTTAAGGGCCAAAATGGCATAAACGATGCGACGGTCTTTGACGCCGTTTAACTCATGCTATGATCGAGTAAAAAAATTGAGAGAGACATATTTTTGAAGTTAGAGACCTGCTCTTTCGAATGGTGACCGCGGAATCGATCTAAATTATTTTTTTCTATGTAAAAATTCAGTTTAAAAAATAAAAACACGATTTTTTCGACCTTTTTTTTTCTTCAAATCGAGTTTTAGAAGGTTTCCCGGTCTGTTAACAAGCTGGAACCCGTTCAAATGGTGGAGTAAATGCCTGAACTTTAAAAATATGTTGGCAGGAAGTTAATTTTTCACTTTGGTGTTTACAAAATGGCGGCTGATTCACAGAATTTTTATCAATGCATTCACGATTTTTTTTAGCGGAAAATATGAGTGAACCGAGGAAATTGCTAAGAATAAAAAGTTCTTAGAATCACTCAAAGAATACGTCAAAATTTTTTCGAATCCTTTTGAGCAACTTTTTGATTTTTCAAATTGCAAAATTTTTGCAAAATCAAAAAAGTTGCTCAAAACTCTCCGGAAAAATTTGTGCGTATTCTTTGAGTGATTCTGAGAACTTTTTATTCTTGGTAATTTTTGTCTAGAGCCCATTGCTTCCAAGAAAAAAATTATCAAATATCGAATTTGTATCCGTTGTGAAAATTCATCCTGCGCAGCTTTATTTCTCTCATGCCGGCGTTGCCTCTCGATATTTTGCAACTTTTTCCTATATCAACTCAATTCGATCAATCGAATATACTGTGGTGCAATCAATTGTACTGCTCGAATACTTATGTTCTGCTTCGTATAAATTTGCAGATTTATATTGATAATGATGAAATTTGGGAATTCTCTATATCTTCGACAGCACCATTGAAATATATATATATATAAGCATTTGAGAAATAGAACATTATAATTCGATTAAAATTTACTTCGAGACAAATCTCTTCATTAAAATTTATAGTGCGGCTTCTGGTTACAATGTGCCGGTATTATAACGCGAGACTACTGTAAATCCTTAATTGATAATGCTAATAATACAGAAAGTTTGTAATGTTTATTTTGTGTAATTATTGTCTTATTAAAAATGTACTTTGAATTTTTGAATTTAATAAAAAATAAATACCTGTAATACTTATGTTTTTTATAATATTTAACAAAGCTATAACAAGCAGTAAGTTAAAATTAGACATCATGTTCAATGATTTTATACAATTATATGAAATATATTTATATTATTTTAAAGTTCCATTTATCCATAATAATAGAAAATTTTTACATCTTTATGAAAACAAATAATATAAGAAGATATAAATTTATTAAGTATAACAATCTTTGTCATTACTAGTGAAGATAATTTAGATTAAGTGACAGTTAAAATAAAATTTTGCACCTTAAAATCATCTAAATTTGACAAAATTTCTTATAATAAAATATTGACTGAATGAACATTTTGTCCATATCAGAATGACAATTTTATGGTTTGATAAGTTTAATCTTATTGTAAAAGATGACTTGAAATGATACTGTGTAATGGTACTTTTATAGTCTGACACGAATGTTACACGGACAAAGTATTGTTGTAAAGTATAATCATACAAGTATTTTAATACTTATGTGGAAAGTATAAATATTTTCTCCTCAGCATAATAAATTGCACAAGCAAGAGTTTTCTGTTTAATCAGTGTTTCAGTAGGTTATATTTTCTGCAATTTAGATAACATTTTGAAAGCAAATCCGTAAAAATGTCAATATTAAACGAAATTTTTTCTAAAATTACCTGGTGGTCCATAAAACAGAAGTCCTCGTGGTGGTCGGAGATTAAATTTTGCATAAATGTCCCCGTACATCAGAGGAAAGAGGACCATTTCCTTGACAATCCGTATGTGCTTTTCGAGACCGCCAACGCAAGAGAAGTCCCTTACACCAGTCATTTTTTGCAACTTTCTTTTGCGTGCGGACACAAAAACGAAAACAAAATCACTACACGTATTACTGTTGAGCCGCTGAAAGACTAAGGTTAGTCCGTGGAGGTTTGTTCTTCGGGAGATTGATCATCGTCCATTTAAGGAGCAAAATAATGCAAACGAAATACCGATATTGTACACTATTTGAATTTAAATCACCTTCATGACTTGGTTCGCTAGGACCTTGCACTGGAATTTACGATGGAGAGACTGTTAGACGTTTTCACGGAGGAATTTCATGATCCTGACATTTCGCTGTTGGGACAACGTGCATTAAAAAAAACACACGAAGCGAGATTTTCGAGGATTCGGAAAGGCAGGTTAAATTCAAGGTAAACACACAATATACATATATATTATATATATAGATATATTTGTGGGTTCATGGAAAAACGACTCGAGTTCATTCTTTTGAAGATTGACTTTCGAGCGATTTTGGTATTGTTACATACTCTCTTTTCTGATCAAAATGCAAATATCAGGAATGTGTGAAAATAAGTGACCGTACCTATCTACTATTATGAATTTTCTTTTATTTAAACCTTTATCATATTTCAGAAACATAAAAAGTGGGCTAAGTCGTTTTTCCGGAAACCCACATAATATATAATATATATATATTTTCTTGATGAAAACGAATTTTTTAATCCTGAAATAAATATATATATATATATATATATATATATAGAACATTATAATATATATATATATATATATATATATATATATATATATATATATATATATATATATATATATATATATATATATATATATATATATATATATATATATATATATATATATATATATATATATATATATATATATATATATATATATATATATATATATATATATTTATTTCAGGATTAAAAAATTCGAAATAAATATATATATATATATTTATTTCAGGATCCAAAAAATTCGTTTTCATCAAGAAAAATTCGTTTGACAAAGGTGGTGTATAATATATATAGTTTCTATATATATATATAGAGAGAGAGAGAGAGAGAGAGAAAGAGAGAGAGAGAGAGAGAGAGAGAGAAACATTTATGTATTTAAAAGAAATGTTGTTCAACTTCAAAAAGACAAGGAAAATAATTATAAAACAATTATTTTTCAGTTTATTAAAAAATACTGAAATCAATGTTTCTAAAGACAGAAAAGTGCACCTACTACTATCCGTTTGAAAATGATAGTCACCTGGCTGTTTTAGTTAATATAGCTTTAAGAAAAAAAGCTCCTAATATTCGAAGGAGGTTCAGGGGTTACAAAACGACCAATTTATTTTCATTTTTCTTTCTATTTCGTTAAAACTTGTTAGTGTCAATCATTAGATATCTTACACTAGTATACCTTATGTACATAAAACAAACTTTTAATCAACAATTGTAATGTTGCAAACACGATTATTATTAATATTCTTATTCAATTGAAAAAAAATCATTAGAATATAGAAACTTTTTTGTTTTTCATCCAATTTTAATGTTCGGGATCTGATTTTGTTCTTTGAATGTTGTTTGATAGATCGACCGAAAGAAAATTTTAAAATAATTCATGAGTGTTACAGAAAAGCTTATAGTTTATATCTAAACACGTAATCTAGTTAAACAATTAGCTTTTCCGTAGCACCAATAAATTATTTTAAAATTTTCTTTCGGTCGATCTATTAAACAACATTTAAAGAACAAAATAAGACCCCGATCATTAAAATTGGATTGAAAAAAAAATCGTTTCTGAATTTTTAATGATTATTTTTCAATTGATAATAATCGTGTTTGCAACATTAATTGATGATTGAAAATTTTTTTTATGTACATGAGATATGGTATTCTAGTGGAAATTGCAAACTGTGAAAAACTATGACAAATGTGTGAAAAAGTGTGTAAAACCATGAAATTAGGCTTACATTTGGAACAGAATTTTCAAAAATATTATAGAATCTTTCATAAATTTTGTCACAATTTTTACATAGTTTTTCACACTTTCTCACATTTTTTTCACAGTTGTCAGTTCCACTAGTAGTATAAGATATGCAATGATTGACACTAGAAAATTTTAACAAAATAGAAAGAAAAATGAAAATAAAATGGTCGTTTTGCAACTTCTGAACCCCTTTAACTATTCAGTGATGAAATGACATACGTTGCATTTAATAAAAATTATTAGTTTAATTATAATGTTAGATAATAAGAAGAAGAACCCGGTTTATTCGCCTTCTTTTTTCTAGCCCAATTTCAGAAGCTCTAAACAAAATCAGACATATAAATACCTACCATGAAGATTCAGAAACACGCTCGTGCAGGAATTTTTAAAAAAAATTAAAAAGTCTGTTCACAATTTGTCAAAACAAAAACAAGTGTATCTCGGCAATGAAAAATTGCAGAAAGATCAGACCAAGCTCTTAAAATTGTAAAAAGTTATATAATTATAAAACAACCCTGGTAGAAAGTTAGCTAGAATGGCTGGTTAGCTTATTAATTAGTAGCCAGATTAATAAGCTATTAATAAGTCAAATTATAGCTAATACACGAGCATGTTTCTGAATCATCAACGTGTATGATTTTTTTTCAATCAAGCAGAATTATATTTAATGAAACGGCGAGCTTCAGAAATCGGGCTAGAAAAAAGGCGAAACTGTGTTATTCTTTCTATTACCTAACATTATAATTAAACTAATAATTTTTATTACACGCAACCTATGTTATTTCATCACTGAATAGTTAAGGTGATGTTAAACCCCCGTGTTACTAGTAAATACGGGGAACCACTTTTTTCATTCATTTTTCAATCTTAAGAAAATATCTCTATTGAAAGTTGTTCTTTTTCATTCTGACAACAACTTTCCATAGAGTTAATTATTAAAAATTGAAAATGAAATAAGAAAAGTGGATCCTCGTATTTGTCGGTGACAGGTGGCTTTAGCATCACCTTAAGCTTTAAGATCCAATCATTCCGAATATTTGGTGATTTTATTTCTTAAAGATATTAACTAAAACAGCCAGGTGACTATCATTTTCAAACAGAGAGTAGGTAGTAGGTTAATTAATGAGTAGGTATAGATCAGATTAATTAATAAATATTATAGATCAGAAATCCGAAATTCATTTATGCGTAAAACACTTTAAGGATAGAACCTTATCAATCATAAAATAAAGATGGATTATTTTTCTAGAATACCAAATAATGCAATCGATGATTTCGGCATCACATAATAATAATATTTTAAAAACTTCAAATTTCAATTTTTAAAACATATTTAAACGGATTACAACTTCTAGTTTTAAAAGTATTTTTAAATTTTTTTAAATGTAATGTTTCCAATAAATAAGGCACTATTTAGAGACGCGCTAGACGGTGTCTTATACAGTGTGTAAAAAAATACTGAAACGAAAGCGTCGAGAAGCAAAACTTGATCCTTCGCGATGTAACTGAATCGCATATTTACGTAAGGGGGGTTTATTGCTCTATTTTCCAAAAAGTCGAATGGCAATTCCATCTGGCTATTTATGGTCGAGTTGTGCTACCCGCGGACAAGGTGATTCATTGTTTTATTACAGGGCCCTGTTAATAGCATGATTTGTAGTATTCACGCGCACTTTATACTCACACCCACCCCCTTCTGATCGAATGAAAACGATATACGCAATAACTATATAGTATTGTCTTTTCATATTGACCGGACTCATTTTCAAGTCTCAATCTGAAAAATATGGATTAAAACTGGAATTTTACGATTCTTGTTAGTGCATGGTTTAGAAGGAGAAAAGTGCAAAGCAGTAATTATGAAATTTTAATTTATTATGCGACAGTGTATGACAATAAAGTGTACGTACATGTTAAAATAAATAAGGCAGTGTATGCTTTTTCTCTTTCATTTTCATTTTCATCTTCTTCTCTTTATCTGGCCATGCAATTTTTTCACGTTTAGTTAATTCGTTTATTTGTACGAATACTTAAAACTATCGCTTATAAATAGTTAGAGAAAACGAATCACAAATTGTTTTATGAAAAAACTATGTATCGAACGTGATTTCAATCACATATTATCCGTCTGGAAATTCTACCTCGAACTTTCTTCCTTCTATGTATACCAGAAAAATACAACAAAGAATTTAAACGATAGTTTCAAGAGCGGTCGAATCACATTGTTATTACAAAGTTTAACGAAGGTTCAAATATTTCTTAAATATTATCAAATAGGCAGTATGAACTGGTGGAAGCCCACTGAACTTTCCAGTTCGAGCGACCTTTTTACGCACACGTTAAAGAAATCAATACTGAATTTGTAATGATTGAAGCTCCATAAGTAATTAACGCGTTTCTTCTCCTTTATAAAAAATACGTTGAAAGACAAAGGCATAGGCAAAGGCAAAGACAAAGAAAATTATTAAACGTCGTGAGTAAAAAGGTGCTGCTGTTTAGATTAAAATTGCCAACTGTACGATTAACAAGACTTTCGGCAATACTTTAATTGTTAATGGGTTAGTAAATTCGCATTTTTTATTACCGCGCGTGCTCCCATCAATTACCTTATAAGCAGTGGAATGCCACGTGCGGTCAACTTTTCAGTTTTGTTTCTAAAACTCTAGAAAATTATTAGTTTGTATTAGGACAGATCTAAAAGATAATGAAAAAAAGAAAATTCAATATTATACGAAAAATTATGAAGGTTTATTGCTTGTACTTAGAACCATTACTTACAATTGATTTTATTCTATATTTATTTTTTACTAATTTTTTACAATTCAAAATATAATTTACATTAATTAAGATATACATTTTTTCGTATAAAATTTTTACTAAGAAATCAGTTTATAAGCAATCTATTAAGTCTCCTCACGTTTTGTAATAACGAAATAACTGAAGTTAAAAATAAACCTTCAATAAAAGTTCATCGGAGGAAATAAATTTTCTCGAGATTGATCGAATCTTGCAAATTCATTCCTCTCATACTAACTATATAATTTACAAGTGATATTAGCTAGTTGGATTACAATTCATTAGAAGAAGTTGACGATACAAAAGACATACATTAGCTACGTGCAAACAATGACCGTCGCTTCGTAATCTCTTTGGCAGGCGAATGTGCTATTTTTTTGCTTGTCGTTTTTAATATTTTTTTACAATTAAACTTATGCGATGAAAGAATTTTAAAAAATAAGGCATGTATTTTCCTTAAACCGATAAATTATAACGATCTATTATAACTTTTTCATTTATTCTTTCTATTTCGGCACTTTTATGCTAAGATAATAAACGCGCATAACGAGGTAGTATATAATCGACGATAAAAAAGTCGCAAAAACAAATTTGAATGATCGTTCTGCATTTTTGCCTACAAAGATCAAGTATAAAAACTATTTACACAATTTTCGATAACGATGCTCCATCTTATGTTACTAAGTAGTTTTTGCTGTCATTTAAAGAGCCTACTTTGTCATCATAAAATAATTTGTAACAAACATGACGAGTTTTTCTGGTCGTAAATACTCGCGAAATAAGATATTCTCTAAATGATAAAATACAATTACTTAATAATTTTATCACTCAAATAGATATGATGAAAATTTTTGTTTTATTTTATCAATGAAAACATTTGTGATCAAATCACAACTTTAACAATTTCTCTGTATGAATGTAATTCTATGCACTTATTAAATAAATTATATGAATTAAAACCAAATCTTAAGTTTTTACTGTAAATATTATAAACGATAATGATTGACGACTTACTCTCCTCATTCTTAATTGTCTATAAATATACTTGGTGAGTTTATCATTTTCGTTAGCTTGTGAGAAAATAGATTTTTTTAATTAACTTAAATTATCCTAATAATAATAATAATAATAATAATGATAATAATAATAATAATAATTAAGCGTACTAATGAACATTTTTACGTTTTGTGCCTAGTACATTGGGATCATGTAAAGTATTGTAAAAAAGATAATGTTTAAATAAAATAAATTACTACTGAAAATTAAAAAGAAAAAAGGAATGTGAACTGAAATTCTACAAAAAATATTTGCATATGAAGCGGCATAAAGTCCGAATGATAAAATCTTTATCAAGCTTATAATTAGAATTAATGCTAATAATTCAACAGATTCACCGAAACTCGCGGTTAAGAAAATTATATTATTAGAATTTTCAAACAATTTACTAAAATGTTGTGTTCTCTACAGAAAATTTGTAAAATTTCTTAAAGTTCTGAAAATTTAATTTTTATAATGACAAAAATGACTGAAAAATTGTAATTGTATATTGACATGAATCGTAAAATAATTTGGGAGAATTCAGAATGCATATATGAATCAGAGCCGGCTGAATTTGTTAAAGATATCTTAAACGGCATATAGAATTGCATAAAAATCTAGTACACAGGCTTTGGAGGGTGGATTGTTATGTCTGGAATTGTTGTTTAAGTACAGAGTGCAGTTAAGATGTACTATCTTGTTTACCTGTCTCCATTTAACAATAATAATAATGCTATCTCCTAACTATCTTGAAAATATAAAATATGTTAATTTCACTTTCATTGGTATAGTCTTTGTAGAGGCAATTACTTATTTTTTCTAAAGCTGATAATTCGAATTAATTGTTGCAGTAAGGTAACTTATGGGAGGCCTGCTTTTGATTTTAATAAAAATCCATTGATCAGTGATCAGAACCATTAAAAAAACAAATAAAACGGATTAATCATGCGAAGAAATTAATTCCATCTAATTTTAACACGACCAAAAATGCAAATTATTAAACCTACTGTAATAAACAGTTGCGTGCAACGCAACAAGAGCTCAGTTCAATTGATCTCTATTAATAACTGACAGACAAAAACCCTTCACCTGTTTCTTAAATATACGTATCACGTCTGTAACTGATGTAACAAACTTGGCTTAATAATCGCGCCTCGATCGACAACCTTGAATTTTCACAGAAAACTTGGCAGTCGTAAGAATTGTCAGAAAATTCCGTGGATGATTAAAAATCGTCTTAATAATTAAGTATGTAAGAATAAATTTGTTACACTTTCCTAAGAATAACATTAAAATTAAGATGCGATTTGAGAAGCGTCGCTGATTTTCTGTTAATCGTCGATGCCTCTTGAATTTTCTCGAGTTTCGTAATGTTCAAAAAGTTTCACATCTTCTAACAAGTCCTGGAAGAATAAAATTTGAAATGAATGTCAGTAGCAGTATGTATAGGTAATAATATATATGGAATATCGTCGAGGCGAATGATACCTTTGGCAGTGATTTTCTATCGTAAGTGCGAGTGTATTGGCCAACGCGTCTGCTCAATTGTACATAAACATCGCAGAGCAATTCGATGGGGAAGCTCTCGGTGGCTCTGACGGTGTAGGCGAGGGCTCTCTCGAGCTCGGCCCTGTCGAGCACGAGCTTGTCACTCTCCTGGGGATTATTCGTTAGACTAGAGTCGCTGTCGAGGGCAAAGGACAGCTCGTCGGCGTTGAGGCTCTCGCGCCTCGAGGAGGCGTTCGAGGCGCTTATCTCGAGCGGCTTGTCCTCATCCCCGAGCGACACGTCCATGCTCTCGATCTCGCTGTTGGCGCTGGCCTTCTTCTCCGGCGTGCGCTTCTCGCCGCCAAGGGCCTCCGAGTGGTTGAGCTGCTGCGCCTCCCTCGTCGACTCGTTCTGCGAGTCGTTGTCCGTGTCCGTGTGGTCGAAGATGGGCACGTGCCCGTTGAGCACGCTGTGGGCCTCCGACTCGAACTCCTGGAACTTCTCGAGATCGATGCCCTGCGCAGGTGCAGTCTCGGAGGCAGCCGCTGCCACTGTCGCCGCCACCTGCTGCTGCTGCTGCTGCTGCTTGCCGGCGCTGCTCTCGTTGTTTGTACTGTCGTCGAAGGATATCTTCTTCTTCTTGGGGACCTTCTTCACGAAACCGCGCGCCCATGCCGGTATCCTGCGCTTCCGCGAGCTCGGGAACTTCTTGCCGTTCACAACTATGGCACTGCCTGTACTGCTCTCCCTCTTGCTATCGCCCTTCTCGCCAGCGTGCGCGGACTCGGCTTTCGGGCTCTCCTTCTTCTTATTATTTACAACGTTACGCTGAGTCTTTCGACTGTTCGATATCTCTCGACATTTGTCCTCAAAATCTGAATCCAGCTCAGCTTTTATCAGGGCGTAGGCATTGTCGCGCAGTGAGCAGGCTCGATGTCTGATCAATTTGTCGGCTGGGTCCCTGTAAAAGCAACGTTTTTTCGATTAACCGGAATACTGCCTCGACCCAGTAATAAATAATACACTATCGACAAGCAGCTGACACTAATGGGAGTGGTCTTCAATAAACGCTGATGTATTGGCCAGTTTCGAAAATTTTCAATTCTACCCATACTTTCAGTAACTTGCATTATTGTTCCCTTTAAATTTACTCTCTATTCTTTTCTTTTCTTTCTTGTTTTGGGATTAATTAGAGCAAACATTGATCAACAGTACACAATATAATTGAAAACCACTACATAACTACTGAGCAACAACAACAATGGATAATAAAAACAGGAAAGACTCAACTACCTCTTCATTAATCCAAGGGAGGGCCTATCACGTAAGCTGACATGAAAACACAACATGAACGTCAGTACGAACATATTATGATGTGATTTGCATATATAAAGTGTTTTTCGTTTTACATTAATATATGATATATGACAATGGAAAAATTGATAACATACGATAAAAAAAAATTCAAAGTAAAAGAAATCCAATTAAAAAAAGTCTGGCATTTTTACATGTAAGAAAATAGATAAGTAGAAGCACACATATTTTGTATCAAAAATTCTTATACATCAAAAATGTGATTGATTGCAAATAAAATGTGGTGCTTCTACTTTATGAAACCAAAATAAACAGTGCACTGGAAAAAATGAAATAGTAAAATAAAATAAAACAAATAATATTATAAATATATAAAAATTTTACTATTATTTACATTTTCATGAATTATTCTGACTTTAAAACATGTAATTTGTATAAACATATTTACCTATCTGGATTATATTCTAAAGCATTTCGGCAAATGAGATCGATATCATCCAAAAAATCTCGAGCACATAAATAACAATGCATATCGATTTTAGTCATCATTGTTTCAAGATCCATAGGCTGTGCAATGATTTCATTGTAATCTGGAACTTCCTCTGTATCTACAGGTTTCGTGAACATGAAAAACCTGCAAGTACAATAATTCCTGATTATCTATTGTACGTTGGAAAATAATTTGATAAATTGAATAACTCACTGTCTGTTTCTTGCAAGTTTGGCACAAATTTCTCTCAAAAATATTCTTAGCTCTCTTAACGATATTTCTTCTTTTTCATACAACACTTTCCGTTCTTCAGAAGTTAGTTTCTTTGGTTCGGGATCTGGAGCCAGTGGCAACTCTTCTAATGCCTCAATATTCTTCTTCTTAATATTAGGCTGCCGCAAACTTTGTACTGTAAAGACTGGTTTGAAGAACTTTGTTCTTTGCTCTTCTGTCGTACTACTAATTGAATGGATTTCTCCTCTGAGTGTACTAAATAAGTTTTTCAGTTGTTCTGGTAATTCCTCATATGTAACTTCACTTGTTACAAGAATTAAAATAGGTGTAGACGGATTCAATGAGGCAATACAGCAAAGAAAAACAGCTTTAACTGTTTCTGGTACTAAGGGCCACCACTGATCAATTGCTGCTATATAAATTATGGACGGTATATTTCTGCTTGCTTCGTTAAACACCTTAAAATAATTAATAATGAATTATATAAGTATAAAAAATACAATTAAATCTTTCAATCAGTTACATCAATCATTTTTCAATCAAAATTCAGTAGGATAAAGCCCTTGAAAATAAGAACTGAAATGTATTAACCTGTACGCATGTCTCTTCTGGAGATCTTGCACTTTCTGCAAAAAGAGTGCTAACATTCAAAGTATGCACTGGAAGATGCTCCATTAGATAAATAACAGCCTTTGCTAAGTATGGCCCCTGATTTCGGGCCATACTCCCACCAGTAATCAAAAGTCGTGGTCGATGAATACCTTTTGTTACTTTTAACCTAGAAAAAACAATTCAATTTGAAATAAAATAACGTAAGAATATTCATAAATGAAGTGTAATGTAACTCAATTTTTCATATCACGTACTTTGCAAGTTCCTGATTAATACCCTGAGGAAATATTTTTCTTATTGTACTAAGAAGTTCCTGTAGTGAAGATTCAAGTAGAGGCTCTATAAATGGTTCTAATTTTCTACCAACAGATGGAGTTACACGGTGAGATGAAGGCACCAGAAGTGAGCTAGCCCGAATAAAGTCTGCTTTCTTTACCTCAACTCGTGCAGGATTTAAAAGTAAGCGATTACTAGTCAAGTAAATTTGTGGATATGTTCGTTTTAAACCTTGAATCACAGCTTCAGTGCAAAGTGCTTTTAAATCAGAGCCACAATAACCAGTGGCTTTATCAGCCAGTGCTTCCAGTAAATGATCGGAAGGTGGGCTATTCCATTTTTTTACATGAATCTTCAAAATCTCGAGTCTCTCCTTCATAGCAGGCAGAGGGAAAAACAGTTCACGATCAAAACGACCAGGCCTTCTTAATGCAGGATCTATAGCATCTATTCGATTTGTTGCTCCAATGATGATTACCTGCGTTTAAAAATAATTATTAAAATACATTGACTACATGATACAACACATTTAAAATTCAAAATACATGTTAAAAAGTACCTCGCCTCTATCACTGAGACCATCCATCAATGCAAGAAGAGTTGATACAATACTAGCATGTATTTGATCTTGCTTAGTGCTTCGCACTGGTGCTAAACCATCGATTTCATCAAAAAATATAATCGAAGGTTTCATCTGCTGGGCTTGCTCAAATAATAATCTTAACTGACGTTCAGATTCGCCAACCCATTTGGTCAAACAATCTGCTCCTTTACGCATGAAAAATGATACTTTCCTACTACCTTGACTACATTCATTAGCTAATGCTCTGGCTATCAAAGTTTTACCAGTACCTAAGAAAAATTAACGTTATGTTAATGGAAAATTTTATATTAAAACTAAATTAAAATTTTTAGTTGGTCATACCAGGTGGTCCATGAAACAATACACCTTTTGGTGGTGTTATATGAAAACGTTCAAAAACGTCTGGGTACATCATCGGAAAAACAACCATTTCTTTAAGACAATGGATGTGTGATTCCAATCCACCAACATCATTAAAAGTGATGTTTGTATCTACTGAAATTGGACTAATATCTGCTTTTCTATCAGTTGGACCTCCTTGAGGTATTGCTGATTGTCTACAATTTTCAATAATTTTAATGTTTAATATAACGTTTTACTTTAAATTATGAAACTCAGTTTTAATATAATGATAACATTATCTACCTGGACTTTTTACTCTTTTTCTTATCATATCGCTGTGGTTCTGAATCACTTGAATCAGTACTGCTGGAACTTTTACTTCTATGTTTTCGTCTCCTCATGGAATTACTAAGAACACTTCTGAAAGCTCTAATCGATCTTCTTACCGGTTCTACATTTGCTTGAAATCTGTCAACAGTTGGTTTCTTCTGTCGTAAACTATATTTACGTGGACCAGGTGTGTCAGATGATTCACTCATATCACTGTCTACTGTTACACAAAAATATAATAAATTACTGTATAGTTTACAGTTAATCTAGTCAAATAAACGAATATTTTAAGTTTAAAATTTTGTGAAGCCTTAAATGAATATAAATATATGTAAAATGCATTTAAAAGTTGAACATGTCACCGGACACAGCATATTCACGAATTGAACGTAATTTGGTATTTCTTTCAAAATTGTCCTACTTTCTATTGATGGGTAAAACTTAAAAATATGATATTTACATGTACACACCATACACAAAACTATTTAGATATCTTACATTTCTAATTTTTGACATTTGAAAGTATTATTTTTTTAGGAATATATCTGTGAATAATATAAATTTTATAATGAAAAAAAAAAATTTTAGTAATTATAGTATTTTTAAATTTATTTACTATTAAAATGCAAAAAAAATCTGAATTTTTTTTATTTTTCTACAATGTACAATCATATTACATATTATAAATGTACTTAATTTATATAATATTTTTAATTATAATTATTCTATTATTATTTTCGTAAATGTTAATTCTAAAAAATACGCATATCTGTATTTCAAATGTTAGAAATCAAAATTTAAAATTAATTTTAATTTTTTTAAATTAAAATTTTTTAAAATTAAAATTCTTAAAAATTAAAATTTTTTAAAATTAAAAGGTTTAAAATTTTTTAAATATTCTACTTTAAAGTATTTTAAACATGATAAAACTTAATTTTAAATAAAACAAGATTAGTTCTAAAGTATATAAGTTATCGATTTTGAAATGCATATAATTCTTTGATTAATTTTAATTATCATGATATCGTATTTTTAGTCCGGCGCTTTTCCGCGAGAGGTGCTTGGAAGCGTTTGCCCGGGCATTTATTTTAAAAATCAATATGATGGTGAACTACAGAAAATGTAATTAAGTTCGCTAATTATTATGTCACCCGCATATTTTACTGTTATAAAAACAAATCGATTCATAAAAATATAAATTTTAGTAAAAAATTTTAGAATTCGTTCGATTTGTGATGTATATGTATATTGTATATATTGTATAGCTGTATTGATTGAAAACGCATACTACCTGGTAATACCGTTTAATGACAGACTTATTTTTCATCATGAATTTATAAAAACTCAACCACACTAAATTATACAAATAATTAGTAATAGAAACACCTTAAGATATTTGCAAAAGGTCATAAAAGCCTGTATATGAACAATAAATAAATATTTAATCAAGTACAATTTATTTATTAATTTATGTATTCAATATAAATTAATTGGCTTTGAAACTTGATTTTTAATCAAACAACCTATACTCTTAACAACAAATATTTTTGAAGGATCAAAACAAAAATTTCAACGTTATTAAAAATACGATTGGCTTTCGACAATTTAAAAGCAGTTAATGAATAACAAACATGTAATTATTTATATTTTTAAATTAAAATATGGACTAAATAATACCCAAAAGTGCAAATAGATAGATTTTCTAAAAGCAAGTTTAAACGGACTGACTAATGAAATTCAATATGGCGGATATTTTGACGGTCGACATAATATAAGAGTTGCAAATTAAGATTTTAATTTTTCAGAAGTAACAAATGGAAAAAATCCATTTTTCTCTTTTAAAATGTTTGTATAAACCAGAGTTCGACAAGTATTCGACCGCAAAATATTTTCGGATACTTTTCTGTTTTCTGTAAATATCGAGAAATAACAACGAAATATGAATTTCTAAGCATGCTACACGATGTATTAAGCCGATATACGCGATTTAAAAAAGTATCCGAAAAAAGTATTCGAAGGATACTTTAGTCAGATACTCGGTAACCAAAAATAGTATCCGTCGGATACTTTTCTTATTTTTAAAAAAAATCTCTATTTAGGTCTTTTGGCCCAGAAATGGACTTGGTTATTACAAAAAATATAAAATTTTCACCACGCATACTCATACCTCATACAAATTAGTTTGTTTTACGAAGTTCTCTTCTATTTTACATTGTTACCTTATTACACGTCCTACATTCTGTTACATTTTTTACATTTATTTCTTTTGCAATTAAGGTGAATGTCCCGATTTTTGCTCATATAAGCATTTTGCATCAAACAAAAATGTTTAAAAAGTTATTCTAACATTAATTTATAAAGCAGATATGATTATTATCTTAATTATGAATCGGACAATACAATGTAAAGGCGTAAAATCCAGTTTAAAAACTTAAATATTAATAATAGTCAATTAAAAGGCGTATGCAAAATGCACCTATTTCTGCTCACAGCAAAAAGCGGTGATTTCGATCTGTACCTATTTCTGATCACCGTTGATTTTATAGACTTCAAGCATATGATTTGTATCTTTTTATTGTATTAGTATGTTAATAAGCGTAAATACTTCACGATGCATAAGCAGAAAACAGTGTACTTATTGTATAAATACAACTAAAACGTTATTTTTTCGTGATTAGAAATAGGGACATGCAGAATGCATCTGCGTCTAACCTCAAACTATCACTATTATCAAGTTTTTTAATTAGAATCTACAATATTTTTAATTCAGCACTACAAGTTTTGTAATACTAAAAAGGTATAGATAGCTTGAATATAATATATATAAAAACAACCTTCATATCTATAATAACAGAGAAACTTCGAGTGATTAGAAATAGGGACGTGAGCAGAAATTGGGACATTTACCTTATACATTTTTTAATTTTTACATCAAAGTACTTTACTTATTTTAAAATGTCTAAAAGTGGTCTCACATTTTGCTAGGCTCCTAAACATGTGGTATCATCCGGATGATACCCCATGTTTAGGGTTGCCCGAGCATACTTGGACCTAGTTTACGCATTTTGATGGTATACAAAATTTGACTGCCAAATATAAAAATATACCCGGTATCAAAATACGTAAAATAGGTCTTAAATATGCCGGAGTCACCTAAACATGTGGTATCGTCCGGATGGTACCCCATGTTTAGGGTTGCTGGGTAAATTTTAGACCTCTATTAGACATTTTAAAATAAGTAAAGTATCAAAAAAAAGTATCCGACGGGTACTAATTTCGGATACTCGGTATCCGACCAAAGTATCCGACGGATACTTTTTTTGGACGGATACTTTATTAAATCGCGTATATCAGTTTAAAACATCGTGTAGAATGCTCAGAAATTGATATTTCGTTGTTATTATTCGATATTTACAGAAAACAGAAAAGTATCCGAAAATATTTTGCGGTCGAATACTTATATTTAAACGACTGTACGAAAACACTGGATTAATTTGATTCACTATCAAAATGGAAATATCGTATGCGTCGTCTTCAAAAACATCGTTTGGAGCACTGTTGCCTCCAGTACTTTAAAATTCCGTATTTCGTTCGAATGTCGGAACAAATCAGAAAATGCAAACAAAACAATTTAAACATAAAAAAAATTTTGTCTTCAACTCAGGCGTTGAATTGGTCCAAGTGGCAATCACACAATAAATAAGGAACGATGAAGCCGGCCCTTGAGTTTTCATGACGGAGTTGTAAAAATATGATTTTTATATGAGTGCGTAAAATTGCATTTTACACACTGAAAAGAAGGCGTAAAATCTCATCTTACGCACACTGTATCGAGAAAATTATTATTTATTTATGAACAAGTGCTTCAAAGCTGAATAAATTAAAATATAAGTTAAAAAGTTTGTAATATAAAATGTAGAAAGTAGATAAATATTTGAAGAAAAATTTATACATTATTTACGTACTTGTATGACCCTTAAAGTTTATTATTCATACTGGTGTACAGTAATATGAAATTTCATGGTTTTAGGGTAAAATGTGTACATGCAATGATTTATAGTAGGTGTTTAAAATTGATAAATTTTATTAATTGATTTTTCGTTACCGAGTATATAACTTTGCTTGAATATATTATGAAAATATAACATTTTCAACTTACCTGCCATTTGCCGTTTCTGTAATACTCTTTGAGAAGCCCTTCGAGTTCTTTTAATTCTTGTGTACATATCCTCATACCCCTAGAAATAAATAGAATTAAAACAAAATTATTAAAAAGAATATTAATGTTTAATAAATTTTCAGTACTGACATCATTTTCATCATTTTCTGAATTATCGTTATTTTCAGCCTTTTCACTTTCTTGAGAATTTTCATCATCATCATCATCATCATCATCATCATCCTCCTCCACCTCATTCGGTTCAGACTTTGGCTTTCCATCTTTTTCCACGAAGCTGTTACTTAATCTGGTAACGGGTCCTTCCCTTAATCTAGAAGGGCTATCCGACTTTCTTGACCTATGAAAAAGAAAAAAAAAATGTAATTATAATTTTAAGAGGAGAAATAATTATCAATAATAATGTTTGTCTTACCTTGTTTCCTTTTCCTCGTTTATTGTTTTACCATCAGACTTATCTTTTGTTTCATTTTTACTATCTTTTAAATCTCTCTCTGCCCTATCTCGATCCTGTCTGTCCTTCAGAGCTCTTAAATCAATATCACGGTCGTTTCTATCTCTAAGGTCGCGGTCAGTTCTTTCCCTCAACTGCGGTCTACTTCTAAGCTCTCGTTCTCGATCCGGTCGCTCGCGCAGCTCTCGCTCTCGGTCCGGTCGCTCGCGCAGTGCTCGCTCACGATCCGGTCTCTCTCGCAGATCATGCTCCGGCCTTTCGCGAAGCTCCCGCCGATCGGAACGCTCTCGAAGACGGTGCGGTCTTACCCTGAGTTCCCTACTCGAATTATGATTGCTATGGTCTCTCAAGTGCCTGGAAGGTGTTTTATTTGGAGGGTGGTTCTCTCGCGATCTTATTGGCATTCCCCTCCTAAGCCTACGTGTTCGCGGAGGTGGATCATCCACCATTTCCTTGTCCGAAGAAGAGCCATGATGCTGTTTGTACATTGGGTATCCTTTTAAAGTTTGAGTTCCTGAAATAGTAACAAAATATTAGCTTAGTAACATTTTGTACATATATGTCGTTTGTTACATATCAGTCCAAAATAATTATTACCGAAAATCCAGCTAGTATTGAGATTATCATAGGTCTGGGATTTGTTTCTTGTGCTGCGTCGAACTATTGAATTATTTTGATCTAGGTCCTGTTTGGAATTATTGTGTGATCGTAAAGTCCTAAGACCTTTCAGATTGTGTGGACTGAAAATTTCTTCCTCCGTGTCCTCCGTACCCACGGAGTCCAAAGCATCATCATCTGACATGATCTAAAAATATAATTCAAATTATAAATTTGTTAATATACTACTAATAGGTTTAAACACAGTTCCGCTTAGTTACAATAAAATCTGTATAATAAGCTCAATTCTAAGTTGATACTATAATGTTCCAATAATCAAACATAGGGTTCTCTATAATCAATACCTATAAATAATGGATGACTCTTCATAATGAACATCTTAAATTGAAAAGTAATTTTAGAATGCCAATGTTTTAAAAATTAACATCCTAGGATAAAGAAAGGCAATTGTATTCAAGAGTCAGCAATCAATCAATCGACTGTACTGAATAATTGTTGATTATCCATAGCACAGGTGCATAAAACAACTGTCAAAACTACAGTTGCAAAAGTCAAAGCTGTGCGAATGACCTCCAAAAGGCTTAATCGATGTGCAGAGAGAAGCAATCAAGTGGATATATAAGGTAGAGGATAATGGAAAGTGCTGCAAAAGGCGAGAGAGAGGTCCAGTATCTTTAGGCTAAGAAAGCAAGCATTGCAAGTGCAGTAAAAGAGGGAGCATTGGCCGGGGTCAGAGTGTTGCAAAAGAGGCGCGGGCAGGTGTAATGGTGTATAGCGATAGAGAGAGAGAGAGAGAGAGAGAGAGAGAGAGAGAGAGAGAGAGAGAGAGAGAGAGAGAGAGAGAGAGAGAGAGAGAGAGAGAGAGAGAGAGAGAGAGAGAGAGAGAGAAAGAGAGATTACGTGAGCTTTTGAACGAAGGCGCGCGCGCGCGGTGTATGTGTGCGTGCTGGCAATCGATTTTCTTCGGGGCCCGTCCGAAAATATAGTCGCAGGCGCTGTCTGAGTCGCGCGCGTATCGCCTAAAATTGATGATCGTGTCGTACCTTCATCTGGCCGTAGTAAGCCGAGGTCCGGGGATCGAAGGCGGAGCGGCACTCTCGGCTTCGCGTTCTGTCATACGCGCCTGGCTAGCGCGCAACACAGCACACACACGCACTCGAGTCTGCAACTCTGCGTTCCCGCTCCTGTCGAGGAGCTCCGCTGTTCTCTCTCTCTCTCTCTTTCTTTCTCTCTCTCCTTGCTGTCCCTCTCTCTAGTCTCCAATTCTCCAGCGACCAGCAGAGAGGCAGAGGCTCGCGTACGAGTATGTTCTGCGGACTCCTTTTCCAGGCTCGCCGAGTATCGACAGCAGCGACAGCACACGCACGGCCTGTGGGCAGTGTGGCCTGTGCACGGAACGACGGAGCCACGGAGAGTGGAGAACCCTCTCTAACTCTTTCTCTCGCGCATGTGGGTGCGTCTGCACCGCCTTATACCGCCACAGTCCGCACACTCGATTTCCCTCTCTGGCCTCTGCGAATCCGCACCGACTGCCGAGTGCTGTTTGCTCTTGTACGGGAATACGGGATAGGTACCTATTATACTTATACCAGAGAACAGCTCTTCCCTTCTAGCGAACGATCGTCGCGTGCGCCGACTCGGGCTCGGGGCGCTCTTCTCTCTCTCTCTCCATGGAAATTGCGCCTACCTAGCCTCACCTAACCTCAAACCCGTCTGCACAACTGCATACAAGCAGAGATGAGTAGACCGACTCATCTCTGATATAAATTGCAGCAGGGCTGAAAAAGATGACCCCCGCCATCATCTATAGCTCTTTCGAATCATCTTTTTTACCCGCCGTTATTTAGCTAAAGATGATTTTCAAAATTTACTTACCTCCACAATTTAGGTATCCTATTCACCCTTTATTTTTAAAGAATAGCTTTATTAGCTGTACGTGTTTACATAAATATTTTTGGAGCATGCGAAAATGGGGAAATGTACAACATACAGCTACAAAATGAAGATTGCCACACAGGTTCAGAATGTTTAGATATAGATAGTTGTAATTATAATAATAATATAATGAATTATAAAGAAGAATATTTTGCTTGTTTTATTATTATGGGGAAAAAATTCCGCATTGTAAATATACAATTTTAAATGATGTCGTGCGAAATATTACATAAGATATTAGTTTGTCATTTTTCCATCATGTTATATTGTTAAATTAAACAATTGATAATATATTACTTTGATAGAAGCACCATAATACCTACATAATATCTTCGTAGGTAAATAGATTAGCAGCAGCTAATCAAAATAATCTGGAACATTTAGAAAGTTGAAACATGGCGAAGCACAGTTATGAGACGAGAGAAATTCGAAAAACCCATTTATAGCGACATGATTGACCATATTTTTAATCAAAGTGAAGAATATCAACACAAAAAGTGTTCAATAATATTATGGATTCGATAAGGTTTCGCGAATTATGTACGTATTGTTGTTAGAAACATGATTTTGTTACTAGTTCGTGTCATTCATAACCTGCACACTGTGTTCGAACGCGAAAAGCTAGCACTTGAGCGTGTATAAATACCTACATGTATTAAAAAGACAAGTCGATTAAAATATACGCGTTATGCCATTCGCATAATTTATTTCAAGTGTGATACACATACTATGATTCTCGACTGACGTTTCGTGTGCGAGGTTGAAAATGTCGTGATGAGCACGCATTATTCCGGATTGCTGTCGTTGATTTTTTTATTTTTTTTATTGTGACATTGAGCTCTTTTACGTCTCTTTTTTTTTAAACAGCGGCAATATGTTTTCCTTACTTTCTGGCGTTTGGAATTCCGTAGAAGATATGATAGGTAATATATTTTTAATTGTATAAATTTAAATCTCTTGCCAAATTTTTATTTGCTTTTAATGAGATTTTACTCATAGTGAGGATGAATATTGTTTTTAACCAAGTGTTTTTTCTTTTTCAGTTGATTACATTGACATTAATGTTACACTATGGCTCTTAATGCCATTGTTAATTACATTTTTGCTTCCACTGGTGATTGTTCTACTTTTATATATAACTGCCTTGATTTTATACGTTTACAGACTGCATAGGTATGTATTATTACTTTTATACTATACATATAATACCTAATTATAAAAACATACATGAATATACTAAGAGAAGTTAATATACTTATTATTATATTTCAGGCATAGGTTAAGAAGTGCCTATGGAACTGACTGGAGAAATGCATCACGTAATGTAGTAGCTGCTGTTTGGGACGCACATGGATGGATATGGCATGGTAGGAAGAAGCACGAAATGTATCAAGAAGTTTTTAAAATTCCGTTAGTTTTTCTTTTGCTTTTCTCCTTATTTTTCGGTTTCCTTTGATATGATACATATATTATTATTGTATTAAATCATTGTTTAATAGTACAACTTGTTTGTTCAATAGGTTACGAAGTTATTGGTCTAGAGAACATTCCAACAAACGAACCTGTTTTGTTTGTTTACTACCACGGAGCAATTCCTATTGATCTTTATTATTTTATATCCAAAGTATTCCTATTTAATTCAAAACTTATCCATACTGTCGCAGACAGATTCCTATTTAAATGTCCTGGCTGGTCCATTATTTCCGATGTCCTAAAAGTCATACCTGGTACAATTCAAACATGTTCAGCTATTCTGAAGGAAGGCAACATGCTTGCTATTTCACCAGGTGGTGTATATGAAGCTCAATTTGGAGATGCATATTATCAACTCATGTGGAAAAAAAGATTAGGATTTGCAAAAGTAGCTTTAGATGCTAAAGTGGTAAGTTAAAATACAAAAGAGAATATAATAATATTATTGAATTAATTTTAATTACTGCTTCATTTCTGTAGTCTATAGTTCCAATGTTCACGAAAAATATTAGAGAAGCATTTCGATCAATGAGCTGGGGAAGAAGATTATGGCTGAGATTATATGCTGCAACCAGGTTTCCTTTTGTTCCAATTTATGGAGGTTTTCCCGTCAAACTGAAAACTTTTGTTGGAAAGCCAATACCATACGATGGAAATCTTACACCAGAACAACTACAAATAAAGGTATACATGCAAAAAATTATTTATTTTTTTCAAAGTTTCAACATTTTATCATTTTAAAATAATATTTATCTCACAAATATTAATTGCAGATGGCAGCAGCACTTGATGATTTAATAAGTCAGCATCAAAAAATACCAGGAAGTATTTTTCGAGCATTGGTAGAACGATTCGTTGACTTAGATGGAACACTATGTAATCCAAAAGATGAAATTTTCAAAAGCAGAAGAAAATAAAGTGGTATTATTGTATTATAGTCTGTCAGAATCTCACTTTTTGGGATCGAAGCATTTTTAAGTACTGACATTAAGCAAATAGGAAATGTTAAATATTTTACTAATACCTTAGGAAATTAATCGTACTATTGGCAGATTGTCGCATATTTTTATTTCTGTTTATATAGTTTTATTATTTAAAGAGATTTAAAGAGATTCATACCACATTCCGCTGTAAGCATCTGGATTACGTCAACAGTTACTGAATGGGTGGTGCATAAGCACTTTTGTATTGATACAATTACAAATTTTTTTAATAAGAAATGTGCAATGAATAATTTATTAGAGAATATTGATGAATTGAGTGCTGTCTGACTTGTATATGTTTCAAGCGTGTATAATTCCATTGCAATATTCAATTTGCAATACTTTTAAAAAAATACGATCACCTTAAAAATTTAGGCCACTTAGTTTTCTTCATTTGATATTGGACAATAGTAAAGTTTTTCTAAATGCACTTGCACATTTAATTTCTAAGTTTCTATTAACTTATTTTTATGAAAATGGTTTTGTAAATTTTTAAGGTGATGTTTGTAGGATTAATTAAGAAAATGGTGATATTGTTGAATTGTACTCTACGTTATATTTTATGGTGCAAAAGCGCGTACTTAAATATATTCTAGTTTAGTGTATTTATTGCTTTTATATGCAAGAGATAAGAAAATAAAGGAAATATGGGAGAAAATTGAGTTTCGTTTATAATTTTATAAAATGACCTCAACAGCGTGTAAATGGTGAAAGTCGCATGTGGTAAACGAAAATATTTAAAAATAGTGAAGTATGCAACAAGGGAATAAAATCGACTTTATTCGCGTGTTGCATATAGAACTTTATTTCCGACTTACTTTGGCCACTTTATTGACTTTTAATGAAAATTTATATTAATATTAATATAAATATAAAATTGAAAAATAGAGAGAAAGCCAGAGAAAGTGAGAATTTACTTTATTCCCGCAAATGCGTAAATGAAGTGCCATTTTCGACCATTTTTTCAGGTCAATAAAGTGGTCATTATAGTTAAGACATGAATAAAATGTATCGCGCAGCATGAGAGTTTTTGAATTTGACGCCTCGGACCAGTCGGAAGTGGGTATATCGAGCGGCGCGTTTTTCCAGCGGAAGTAAAGTCTGGGGCGCGCAGTGCACAGACCGCAGTGCGCATGCCGCATCGGTGGCTAGTGCTAGTCACTCTATACCTACTCACTAGGTGTTATTGGGGGAAGGCAGCGATCCTGGCGGCGGCTTTTCCAGTCGGACGTTTCTTTCTCCCCCGTCGAGGCTGTGGCCCGTCCGCCCGTGTAGCTCATAGCTGTAGTGTGGTAGTGTCGTACACGTAGTGTATCGCACAGAGCCAGAGAAGCACATTTTTCTTGGGTAAGCCAGCTCGCAATCGCTTGATCAGTTATATACGCCTCTCCTCCGAGACAAGCAAATCCCGTAATTCGATAAAGCGCACGATTGCGATTTGCGATCGCCCGTAAATTTCTCGTAATCCAAACAGCTCACATCGACTGACAGAAATATTTACCTACTTTTTGCAGAGAATAATACGCAGTCATGGGCGTGAGTGTCGAGGTTCTATCTCCCGGAGACGGTAATTATTTTGCACGCTTCTCATATACAGACTTATATGCGCGCGTGTGTATGATGTGTGCAGTACTGTAGTCGCCAGTCTCGGCCATGCTCAACTCCAATGTCGGCGTTCGGTATTTTTGTTTTCCCGACCCGATTCTATGGGATGCGACTGCGGCTGCCACTCTACAATTTCCACACAAGAGACCCCCTCATGCATGCACTTGGCTGTCCTCATATAAGACCACCACGGGGCCTGCACGTATCACTGTTCCGCACGCACACGTTTCCCTCAAAACTGCGGCGAATCATATTTTTAGCACTCGCTCTTCTAGTCTGACGCCGAATCAAGCGATTCGTCTTGTGCTCTGCAGAACTACCTAGTCTATACTTGCTTCATTGCCTTCGCATTTTAGCGTAGGAATTCCAGGGCTTGTCTTCTCTACACTACTCTTATCTCAAAAATGCCTTTGCTCTCTTTTTATTACCTATATATATTTTCTTTTAAGCCACTGTAGCTGTTTTATAATATCAATACTTTTTTTTAAATTATTAATTTTACAACATCCACTTTTTAGGACAAACATACCCTAAAACTGGACAAACCGTTGTAGTTCATTACACAGGTAATTTATTTGGCAATATAAATCAAATATACTTATTTATTTAATTATTTACTTATTTATTTATGTCAAGGTACTCTGTCTAATGGAAAGAAGTTTGATTCAAGCAGGGACCGTGGTGTTCCTTTCAAGTTCAAAATTGGCAAAGGTGAGGTGATCAAGGGTTGGGATCAAGGAGTTGCTCAAATGTGTGTTGGAGAACGAGCTAGGCTAACTTGCCCACCAGAGGTTGCTTATGGAGCAAGAGGACACCCTGGCGTATATCCTTTACTACTCAAATTAATATCTGATACGTCTTTTGATTAATTCTGCTATATGTATGTCTACTGTCTGAAAAGGAATGCTGAATATACCTAGTTTTACTTTTTTCTATTTCAGTTAAAATATAAATATAAGTTTGGAAATTCCTTGTAGATAGTCTACATACTTTATAGTTTCTTATAATATTCATCAAGTAATCAGATACCATTTTTTAAATGTTCCAATATAACCTTAGTTGAAATTATAATTTATAAACATATTTCAGGGGGGCTTTTGCAATATCTAGTCAGAATTATGAGTTTACAATTATAGAATAGATATTATTAATTAAAGAAAAATTTACATAAACCTGAATTGATTTTGCTATTTTTCATACAAATTTAATGTTCAAATACTTATTTGGCTCATTGAACATTTATTTATAAAGTTATAGAAAAAAGAAGTATGAAATAATCAATGTGTTCAGAGTAAAATCCAAGGTCTTGCATATTTATGTATAATAAATAATTAGATTTTACTCTGTACACATTAATTATATTATAATTCTTTTCGATAACTTTATAAATAAATGTTCGAAATTTTTCATAAAAAACAATATCTATGATCACAAAATCATTATTCTGGTTTATAATTTTTTTTTTCCGTTCGTAAGGCAGGTACTAATCCTCAAGATACATTACCACTTACAGTATTGGATCTTAGCTACAAGAATTAGCAAGCAGTTTCATTTAATAATTTATGTTGTCAATTTATACAATGTTTATACAGTGCGTCTCATAACTATAGAAACACCACAAATTTTCATGTTTAAATGTGTATATTATATACCTTTTTTTAAAGAACCTGTAACTTTGGAAGCAAAAATCCGAGGATAATTTTGCAAAAAGCCAATGAATGGAAAATATATTCTCTTTAAAACATTACTAGAATATTTCTTTCGCATCAACATTAAAGAAGTTATCGTTGTTTCATAACTATAGAAACACTTTAAATTTTTAGACCCATTTAAATCAATGTAAATTTTTTATCTAGTATTCAAGTTTTGTTTAAACCGTCCGTGAATTTTTCATAAGTTAATGTAGACACAATATTTGGTAACGTCTTAAAGAGAATAAAATTGCCTTTTATTTGCTATTTTTAAAATTATCCTTGGTTTTTTGCTTCGAAAGTTACAGGTTTTTTAAGAAAAGGTATAATACACAGATTTAAATGTAAACATTTTTGGTGTTTTTATAGTTATGAGACACACTGTATTATACAACAATGTTTATTATTTATTATTCTTTTATTATATTTTATAATTATTTCAATTTTATTTTTTTATATAGCTAACATAAACACTTTATAAATCAATTTGATTTGATCTTTTCAATATATTCTACATGCTAAATAACTATTTAATTATAGTCTTAGTATTCAGCACTTAATTTATTTTTTATGAAATACTATGCAAAGTTGATTAAAATAAATACTAAAATAATTTTAATGTAGATTATTGCAAATAAACAAAGTAACTTTGCTTTTTTTTTTTAATTGAAATGAAATGAATAATATGCATTGTAAACATTTTGAATAATCTGGCAATTAACTAACTTTCTATAGGCATTTCACATAATGCTTGATAATAGGCAAATCTATCAAAATATAGCAAGAACCTTCCTTTTATCTAATTGCTTGGATTCATTCAGGCATTTAGATTAATGCCTAGGTAGTTGACTAAATTTCTAAAATAATCTTGGCAATTAGCTAAGATTCTAAAATACGAAAATTCTTGAATATATTGTTAACTCAAAAGTTAACAAAAACTATCCAAGTCTGAGTTACACCCTGGAATTAACTATCCAAATTCATCTCTTTGAAGAGATTGGAGCGAACTTTACCATTGTGACCTCCACCTTGCACCGTATTTTTCGTCATACGTCTAAAATTTACATAGTAACATCCAAATTGAGAGTGATAATGATTTATTATTGTGTAAAGAACAGTAGTGGACAATAGCGTTTGTGTTTATTAATAGCTTCAACAGTTTTTTATTATGAAATATTATAATTGACCAATAGAAGACGGTCCATATGACGGTCATCTTACCGTTTCTTAACCTCATCGACGGCTTCACCTCGCGTCGTATTTTTCGTTATACATCGAGATTTCATAAAAAAAATCGTACATAGCGACCTTGATAATCATTTATTATTATGTAAAGAATAATGAACGATGACATTTTTGTACTACAAATGCCTACAAATTTTTGTGATGCAAGTTTTGGAGGTTACGTCTAATTTCCACCAATCAGAATAGCTCCGACATCCCCCGTAAGGGCTATACAACCCATATGTGGTCTGTACATATTTTATAAATTTTAGTATTTTCATTGTTATTAAAGCATAAAAATATAAATTTAGCAATTTTAACGGTTATGTTCTCAATTTGTAGGTTTTTAAGAACTAAAAATACTGGTTAATATAATGATTGAATTGTTTTAACTTTAATGCACATTAATTAAGAAAACAATAAAGAATTAACATAAAAACACGATAGCACTGTGGGAAAGAAAATGCTTATAATATTACATTGTCAGCCTGTAACGTGATAAACCCAGGTCTGTCCCTCAGAAGCCGTAGCTTGAATTAGAGTAAAGAAGGATTCGCATAGTTGATAATAATTTTTGTATTGATGAATATCTGATATCAAATGTTCAAATTTGTCTTTTTTCCTCTTATAGCCTGGGTTGCCTCCCTGGAACCCCAGACTTAAAGTAGATAAAAAAAATTGTAAAGTTGATCACGGTTTTTGTATTGATGAATTTCTGAGGAGGGCCCAGGCTTAGAGTTGGTGAAGAATAAATTTAATAATTTTTTATTAGAGGTTCGTTGTCAATATAAAAATTGTTATAACCGATTCAAATTGGGCTTTCCTCCATTTTAAGCTTGAACTATGTTCTAGATTTCAAGCTTGGAGTAGAGGAATGACGATTTTGGATACATGATTCAAAGTTATATCAATATAACAATCGTCAACAACTAGACAAATTCATCTTTTCACAATTACATATCTGAGCTCTGGAGCTGACTCAATATTCGTATAAACAATGTGTTTATTCAAATTTCGTTTTTGAATTCATGCTGTTTAGGAATCTTTTAATTACTGAGACCACTTTAGACATTTAGCAACCTGCATAGGCTGTTGGCAGTTGTGTAAAAAATACATGATTAGACCAGTAGGCAAAAGGAAGGCTTTTTAATTGTACATTCATCTGTTGGCTAAATGCCTACGAATATACCTAGCATATCTTTTTTTTTTTATTCTTGTATACCAACCTGTACAGACACTATATGTCTTTTATGGGACACTCCTACCACCTGTATGTAGGAGTGTTTGATCCTAAACTCAACCTATGTGTACTCCACTGAAAGAAAACCCACGCCAGGAACCAGCCGATAGGAAAGTCAAACTTAGGTACCTTTTACTTTCACGAAAAATACCTAAATTTTCATTTCCCATCTGTGGAACAATCATTGTCTTGACAGGGTTCCCGAGCGGTCACCCATCCAAGTACTAGTCGCGTCCAGCGCTGCTTATCTTGGATGATCGATCACTCGTGCACCCATGGATCCCTCCAGTGATACTGCTTTACCTAGTATATTATATTATATATTACTTAATCTTCTAATTTTGCTATTTATTTATTTATTTTATTTATATTTGTTAACGAAAAGAAATAAACAGGCAAATTTGACCTTTTACAAAGAATATTATGTAGTTAATTTAGAAAATTTTCAAACAGCGTGCGCAAAATCGAACTTTGTGTACTGGTTTGCAAAGTGACACACTTCCAATAATGCAGGATTAGAGTACTTTGTGCATTTAGTAATTACTTTGCAATTTCCTTGCACACTTGTTTGAAAAAACAATATACTGCCCCTGTTGCGTAATATACTATAATGTATTGAATCTTGGCATTCTATCATTTTATAATTATTGGTCTGTTGTATTTATCTTTCTTTCAAACAGAGATTTAAAACTGTACTATTTGATTCAATTGAGATAATTTTTTTTTTTTATGTCATTGAAAGTAAATGGCCAACACTCATTTACTTTCAATGACAAGAATTCTCCATAAATCGAATTTCTATAATTCAAATTTTTGATATTTCAAAGTATATGCAATACCCCAACAAAGGTTTAAGCTTCTATAATTTGAATTACTAAGAAAATATTGACGATAGATTTTACTCATATATAATTAGTTAACTGATAAAAACTGAGTATTAATTTTGGATTCTCTCTTTAATATTTAGATATTAATATTATTATCATTTATATTTATACAAAAAAAATGATTTTCCACAATTGAAATTTTGTTTCGTTCTCTACACCACTTAAAATTAGAGAAGTTTCACTGTATGTGAAATAATACATTTAAATTGGGGTTTTAAATTTACTTTTAGTTTGCAAAAGTAGTTTTAATTTATTAATAAGTACCATGTTATGATTTAAATAAATATTTATCCTTGACAACAATACACTATTCCACCAAATGCTACCCTCATTTTCGATGTTGAGCTGCTGAAGGTGGAGCCTTGAAGCAATAACTACCATGCACTGAATCGACCAAACTATTTCATCTTGGCACCTGACAATTAAACAGCGCTTAAAAGTTCATTAAGTGACTATACGATAAGTAGTCGTAAGGCAGATGGCACACTGTACAAGATAAAGTTTATTCAATCGCTTTATTTATAAAAACCTAAAATCATAAATGATATATCTAGTAGAAACACTAAGTCTAGGACATTTTTTAACTTTACCAAAAATGTCCAGTCATTTGTACAGTCAAAGTCTTTTATGACTTCCAGTTTTTATAAAAACAATTTGATCATGGAGTCTTCTCCTGCAATAAGCGATTGAATCCGAACAAACCAGAAGCATTTTAAAAATTTTAATATTTGTGTTCATTCCATTTACTTAGTACTTGGTAATTTGATATCCTCTTTACTTCAAGATTTTGTACAAATTTCAAATATACTGCAAACTATAATTATATATTACTGTAATCGTCAATCCTCATGTGACCAAATCAATAAAAACTTTCCTCTGTCAAAGATTGTGTACTTCGTTTCTTAATAAATTTTTTAAGTTTTAAAACAAATATTTATTATAGTTATAGTATTTACAATCTGTAATTATTTTTAAGAAACTTAAACAGAAATAATGTTGACACAAAATTATACAAATTTTAAAATGACTGTTATTGTGTAAATAAGCACAATTCAATATTTAACATATAACTTTTCGTATAATATATATATTACATATATAACACATTGTTCAAAAACATCACATTTCTTTTTCAAATAATAAATAACTAACCTTAGAATTATAAAAAAAATAATATGCATTTACATGTATTTACAATCCAGTTTTTGACTATCTTTCCAAATGTTAGTACTTATAAATTAAATAATATTTTTGATAAACCTTATTGTGTATATTTTAAGAAGTGCAATAGCACTTATTAATTAACGTTTGAATTGTAACTAATTTAAAGAAGTTATTTCAATTAGTATACAAACAACTCTGGGAAGTGTATTTCGTAAGCTGGTGTTTGATTTGGTTTGGCATCTGATGGAGTACCTCCTGGCATTGATTGACTTCGAGGTTCGATCATTAAAGCATTGAAAATTTCTGATAATTTACTCTGTAGAACATCATGCTGCAATAAAGACATTCAAATAATAAGAGTAACTTGGTAAAGCATAAATATTAACACTTTAAGCACGGTGCGACCCATATATAGGTCTTAAATTTCTTTTCTGTGGTGCTATACAACCCATGTATGGGTCGTACATGTTTTATAAATTTTAATATTTTCATTATCTTTAAAGCATAAAAATCTAAATTTTGCAATTTTAATGGTAATATTCTCATTTTGTAGGCTTTGAAGAACTAAATTATACTGGCCAATATAATGATTGAATTGTTTTAACTTATACGCCTTAATTAAAATATCAATAAAAAATTAATGTAAAAAACATGATTTTCCTTTGGGAAAGAAAACTCTTATAAATTGTCAGTGCTTAAAATATCAAATAACCAAAGGACTAACTTTTGGTTGTGTCTTTTTGACAAGATCCTGGAATGGAGCATTTCTGAATAACTGAGAAAGTTGTGCTCTTTTTTCTTCTTCTACCACTTGGGTATTGGTATTTTCTGTTAAAATACGTTTCATACTATCAAATGTCAATTCCTCTCCAGGCAGTTTCTGATAAAAATATAACGTAAAATTAAATGCATTTCAAGACAGTAAGAATTGAAAGATATAATAAGAAAACTTCAATTACCCTCTGTACACCAGGAGATGATCCTGCACTATCTAATTCAGTAGTTCCACCATTAATATCACCTAAAGAACTTCGTCCAGCACTATCAACCCATGAATGCCTAGAAAAATATGCCAAATAAACTTCTGTACTTTTTATCTAAAAATATTTTATCGTTCTTAAAGGTTTAATTTTTGAAGATTTGTACCTTATTAACAGTAGAGCGAATCTCTTCGAAACTTTAAGGGGGTTCGAAAGTCAATTAAGAATTCACATTTCTCGCCTTGATTTTTACCGACCGAGTAATTATAAAAATATTTATATTTAGACAAAACCCAAACTCACTACGAGCTATGTGCGAAGTTTCAGACGTTAAAAACAACGGCACCTTAAAAAATTATTGGAATTAAATTTTATGAAATTTGATTCCAATAATGTTTTAAAGTGCAGTTGTTTTTAACGGTTCAAACTTTGGGTTTTAACTAAATAAACGTAATTTTGGTTGTATGGTTCAGTCGGTATTCAGGGAAATGACTTTCGGACCCCCTTAAGAGTGTCAGACTACATCTCAGCAATACAAATAGATTTTTCTTATTGAAAAATCATTAGTTTTTGTATTTTTTATTTAACCATAGCTTGGTAATGCCGCGCCGCCAAGATTGTTATTTGGTGTACAGCCTAAGTGATCCAAAATTTTTTTAGCCAAAAAGCCAAATTTGTTCTTTATTTTTATGTAATGTTTATAGTTACCATTTTTACGAACGTAATTTTTTTGGCATAATCTTATATAAATTCAAAGATAAAAATACAAATTGCTAAAAGATCTTAATATGATCACAACTTTTATCAATAGTCTGAGTGTACATAGACTTCAGCACCCCTGGTAGCGAAAAAACAACTCATTTGGGTGAAAAGTAAACAATCCGTTTTGACCCAAATATTCTAATTTTAATCTGAAAAACGCTCCGAGAAATTGTTGTATTAGAAGCCAAAAGATATTAGTTAAAAAGTCACCTATCTGTTTATTTTTTTCATCCAAATGATTTGTTTTTCCACTACTGGGGGGGGGGGGGGGCACTGAAATCTACGTGCATCCAGCCTATATAAATAGGTATATTTTTATCAATATTGAAACATTCACTATTTTGAACTGTACAAATCAAAATCAAAATTCTTTTACACTTTTGCTGTAGTAATTTTAAATATCATTTTTTCTTTTTTTATAAATTTTAAGTGTATGAAAAATTATAAAATTATTTTATATTTTTTTCACCTGTGTTGTAAAGCACTGCTACTATAACCAGATCCTTGTTGCAATTTCCCTGTTTCTAGGCCAACTCCTTTAAGACACTCTGTAACAATTGTTTGATCTACTAAAAGTGAAGTTGGTATTCGTGATGGCAGATGTGCATCATATTGTGACCGTAGATCAGGTAATAGATGAGGTGCTTCTTTGCATCGAGTTTCCACAATCTGTTACAAATAATATAAATTTTAATTAATACTAGTTAACTTAACTACATCGCTTTTACGCTGTTTATTTATACAGTAATAAAACATTACCTTATTTGCATAGTCAATAAGAGTAGATATATTACAAACATTTGCAATTAAAACCAATAAACTTATTACTGTAGCATGTAAATTAAATTTAATTGCTATATTTATTTGAACACTAGTTAGAGCAAGGTCTTGAAGGCTCATAACAAGTCGTAATAGTTCAAGAACAGTCTCTTCTGAAGCTAATTCAACAGTCAAAAGAGCCAATGTTGTGTAAATAGATTCAACATTGTCAACTCTGTTACTTGTAAGTTCTAATGACTCATACAGGGCCATATAAATTTCAGGACCATGCTTCCTAATAAATATGACATCTGGTCTAGATGCTTTCTCAATAGCAAGATCCAATTCGATAACGTTTACCCTGAAATAAAATATAATTAAATAAATAATTATCTCATTGTTGGACAATCAAAAAATGTTTAATTTTGTGTATAACATACGTTAGTTTAGCCAGTTTAGTAATATTTTTATGTCTATCAATCAACGTGTGGAAAATTTTCTGTACTAGAAGTCTCATTTCAGCATCTGATGCTAAAGACATCCTTAGCAATGGTTGGAGGAAGCTTGGCGGGAATGTTGTATTAAGATGAATTGTTTGATATTTTGTTCCAACCTATGATAAATAAAGAAAAATATTAAGGAAAATACACTTTATATTTGAAAAAGTATTTGAAAAGTATTTATAAGCTTCTGATTCTACCTTTAGAAGTGATTTTAGTAATATGCTTTGAAGTAAAACATCTCCTTTTCCAGCTGAAGTAATGGAATCTGGCTCACCATAAGGAACTTTGCTCATTATGAATTTCATTATTTCAATCTTTTGATAATCAGGAAGATGATTTGCGAATTCACCAAGGGCATTTATAAGTGCTTCTTGGTATAGCTGTTCATCATTGGTAGATGACTGATTTCTGGACACACTGACCCGAAGATGAGTCAATAAGGAACTAATGATTTCCAATACAGAAGGACCTATGAAGATACAAAATTATAGAATGAATTTATATATATATATAGTAAATATTTTTCAAGGATCATTCACTGGTAGCTAGAAATAAAGCATTTTTAGTTGACATCTTCAATTGTTAATAGCCTTGAAAAAGATTAACCTTCCGTCTGCTACCTGAGTCTTTTTTACCCAGACAAAATTTCACACTCAAATTTCTGTGAGTTAAAAAGAGGGGATAAAATAATTAAAAAATTTATACTTAAAAACAATTGGATAATGTAGTTGAGATCTTGTTTATAAACTCTGATTCCTTTCAGATTTTTTAAATTGAGTATCCTAAATGACAGAGGTCTTGACAAAGAAGACCCAGGTAGTGGGCGGAGGGTGCAAAAATAAGCTAGCATACAGATGGTTAATATTTTTTTGCTCTTCAGCTCTTCCTGACTACTTTTAGATACTTTTGAGCAATTATTTTAGTGTAAAAGCTTGCATTTATTAAATTTCTTTTAATGAAATAATGCATATTTGGAATAGAATAGTTGTTATTTTAACCCGTTAGAGACATAGGGGGGATCCAAACATTTTTTTCGTTTACTTAAGATTCTATTCATTTTCTTAAGATTTCTATGTGAAAAACTTAAAATTATGCAAACTAAATATATGGATTAAACCGAAGTGGACTATTTTCGATTTCGTAATGGGGACCTAAATAATCTTTTACTGCCTAAAACTCGAGAAAACTTAAAAAATTCAAAAAAAATTTTATGACAGAAACCCTGTAATTAAAGGTCAAAACATATTTCTAAATGATTTTCCAAAGTATTTTTTTCAATTTTTTGAGGTCTTGGCCTTAATGGGTTAAGAAAGAGGGCACATTTCCAAAAACTGCAGGTGCTAGGCTTCATTTCTAGCTAGCAATAAAGATCCTTAAAGTTTCAGAAAATTTCAGGACCCATATTTTAGACTCTCTCCTTGTTAGTGTAATATTATACATACCCACGCTTTCACCAGCAGCAATAGAAATAATTTTCGATAAAGTATCTGCTATACTTGTACGAATTTTTGGAGAAGATTGAGAATGCTCATCTAAATGAGTCATTAAAGCTTCAACAACAGTGTATGAATACTGGGACTGTAATAACAAGTACAGATAACATTAGATATGCGTGACTAACTTCAGATAATTTTGTAAACAGCATAATTGAGAAATATGTAACCTGAATAGAGAACATAATTATCCTAAATGTATGAATGGCAAAATAGTTTGGAACCCATAATTGATGATTATCTAAATGCTTAAGAACTGGTTTTATAACGCATCGAATATGACCAAATGATGCTCGCCCTACTAGTTCTCTCATACAAGTTTCTGCAAATTGTGGAGGATCTGACCTTTCTTCAGTGGGACTCTCTGGAGTAGCATTCTCTTTATTAGAATACCTAAAAAAATGTTTAAATATTTATTTTATTTAAAGACAAGGAACTAACTAAAATATTTTAATCATTTTACCTAGCATTTTGCATGTTATATAAAAGAGATGGTACAATTTTGTCCATGTGTACCATGTTCCAAATATTTTCTACTAAATCATCAGAAACAGTTTTTCTCACAACACCCTTGATTTGCATAAAAATGTTAAATGTTAAAACATTGTTCTTTTTAAAAGAAAATAGATAATAAAATTTTAAAATACCTGCAATCCTTGAATTCCTGCAAGTCGAATCTGTTTTCGAACTGTGGGATCATCATTGTTGGAGTGGCACATCGAAGAGTATTTTGATACAAAGAAATCGTAACGTGTGTGATAAGATGGTGTGTCCTCCTCGATATTGGCAAACCTAACAAACTGGAGGATAAAAGCATTTTGTTCAACTGAATTAATGTATGTATGATGTTTTTTGACCACACAAGTTGCTTTATAGCAAAACTTACTAAGCAATTTTGCATGACAAATATTAGTATACAGAAGAAAAGTTGAGTTATTTTATTAATAGTGGAGATTACTATTATTTTAAAATTTGTCTCAAAAATTATAATCATACTCACTGATTGAGTTGCTAAAATCTGTAACTGAGGGTCTGTTGACTCCAATAATTTTTGAACCATTTTTAAAAAGCTTTCTACAAATAAATTTAAAGTTTGTGCATGACAGGCAGCTAATAATTGATCCATAGCCTCCATAGCAATAACAACAAATCCATTTCTGCGTCTGCAAGTAAATAATTTAACTGATTGATTTTAACTAAAAATAGAAAATCATAACAATATAAAATTGATCTGATCAACATTCTTTACCTCGAAATATCTCGAGATGCTCGTTGAAATAAATATTCCCCTATTCGATCCAGTTTTTCTGGACTACTCAGTGAGTAAAACATCAGCTTTTCCATATTATTTTTAATTAACCCATCCTAGAAATACATATTAATAGTGTTTATATAATAAAGAATAATAGTACTTTTAAAAAATGCCTCATGCGTGTATATCTGTGTGATGTGCAACAATCTAGAATTAAAAGCCATGAAGTGTCACTTTACCTGAGGGTTGACCGGAAAAATATTGTCCACTAATCGTTTGTACCTTGGTCGTAGTGCCGAACAGCACCAACAGCAGCCTGCAATAAAAATGAAAAATTTAATTCTTGCTCAATCAACAAGTAAGACAAATTTTAACAAGTTATTTTCTCATCATTACTGAACATGATGCTGTGTATTATTTTATTTTTGTATGCGCAGTCGTAAGTATCGGTGCGTGCAGCGTGGGAAACGGATCGAAAAAAGCTCGACTGACGTTTCCGCGAGCGCTATTTTTGCACAGAGAAGTGACGAGCCTTCGCCTACACTGCGTGCGCAGTGTCACCTGCGCGGCCTGCCAGCGCCTTCTTCGATCAGTTCCGCTCTGTGCACCGCCGTGTTCGTTCTGTATATGTAAGTATAGAGTATATTCATGTGGTGTAGTGTATGTTATCTTATTTTCAAGAATAGCGCCATCTTACGGCTACTGACGTGTCGGGGTAGTACAAAATACACAGGATCTTATGGCAAATAATATTTTTTTAATTACTAATGAGTCTGAGAATATTCTTATAATGTTTTTTAATAATAAATATATATGTCAACTCAACAAAAAATTTGAGATCACAGAATCTTATAAAAAATTATTTTCATTAAATGTCCATAATTAGAGCCTGTGTATTTTGTACTACCCAGATCACGTCACTCGACCGTAAGAATAGGTATGAATGAAGATCCGAAGTCAAAGAAGATTAATAGAAGCGCAAAGCTGGGAAACAAAGTGAGGCACCCAAGGACTAGTAAGCACCCCGACCACGCGCAGCGCGACAGTCGATTTCCAAATATTTCCAAACGCCATGTAGGTTACAGGATAACGCTCGGCCGATAACATAAGGTAGTGGACCCGGTTCTCGATAGGTACCCAGTTGTCGATAACTCGAAGGAATAATACGATTTTAGATATATTTTGAGCAATTTTTCGGTACGAGAAAATTATTTCTATATTAAGAATATATCACTGAATAAATATTTTGAATTATAAAAACTCAGTTAGCGCTACTTGTTAAATAGAAATTCACACTTCTTGGCACTCTCAGATTTGATGCGTTTCTCGACGTTTCCTTAATAACGACCGTAACAAACAGTAAACTTTAAAGTGACATTTTTGTAATAAATTGAACGTTTTAAAAAACTGTAAAACCAAGATTAGCTTTAAATTCAACAAAATAAGCGTAATCAAAAAGTTAAATTTTGATTTATTTACTTATAACTATTTTAATTCATATATCGACAACTCCGTCTTAATTATGCGTGCGTACCCAGTTGTCGATAGTCAGATAATATATACAAAATACAAATAAATTTTTCTTTAAATGTTATTTCAATGCTTAAAAGTACTTAAGCACTACTTTTAATTAATAATTATGTAATTATAATAATCAAAATGTGTATGTTATTCAATCAAGTTTTGACATAACCTAGAACCTAACCTGAATAATGGGCTTGTTGGTATATCGAGAACTGGGTCTTTTGCATCTATCGAGAATTGCTCCGACTCGTAAAATGGTTATCGACAACTGCTCCCTCGGACTATTTTTTGGTTTATTGAATTTAGAAGTAAACATTACGTTAAAATTTCGTCTTTTTCGAGTTATTTGCTAAATAAGTATATTAATTAATAGTTGAAAAAAAAATTTTCAATTTTTTTAAAATTAAAGCATTTTTTATAGCGAAATAAGTTGAGCCTGTTACTAAGCTATCGAGAACAGGGTCAACTACCTTACCGGCAGTATCGATAAAAGTATGTATT
This sequence comes from Gastracanthus pulcherrimus, assembly GCA_949152435.1. Classification (NCBI taxonomy): domain Eukaryota; kingdom Metazoa; phylum Arthropoda; class Insecta; order Hymenoptera; family Pteromalidae; genus Gastracanthus; species Gastracanthus pulcherrimus. The sequence continues at coordinate 128,935,237 of OX424576.1, forward strand.
TAAAAACAGTACATTAAAAACATGTCAGTTATCGTTTGCAATACTTGAGAAATATGTAGAGAACCTAAAAACACATAGCAAAATAAAATTGTACTTAGTACAAATGGGGGAGCAATTTATATATTAGATCCATTATTCAACACTCGTCGGCAGCGATGGTTTTTATGCAGGTTCAAATCCGTCCCAGTTTTTTTATTGTAGTTAGAAAATAAATTATATTTTTTTAAACTTAAATAAAAATATTAAATTATTACTATTTTGAATAGTTTTCCAGACCACCCTAGAGGTACTATTCAAGGACACTGATAAGACAAAACGTTATTAAGACGTCATTAAGACGTCTTAAAAAAGACGACATAACGTATTTTTTCAATGTCCAAAAGGACGTTATAAAAACGTCTTTTAAACGTCATTTTGGCCGCGGAATTTTTCCAAAAAATCTTTTATAGAAGCCTTTAAAGACGTTCTTTTAACGTTTAAAGAACGTCTTTAAAGGCTTCTATAAAAGATTTTTTGGAAAAATTCCACGGCCAAAATGACGTTTAAAAGACGTTTTTATAACGTCCTTTTGGGTATTGAAAAAAGACGTTATGTCGTCTTTTTTAAGATGTCTTAATGACGTCTTAATACCGTTTTGTCTTATCAGGGGAGCGTTGGGCATTATTTTCATTTTATTTAGAAATTACTATATAAAAAAATTTTAAAATACTTGTTTATAATTTCATGACATGTATAAATTATATAGAATTATTCAATAATCTTTTTATATAAATTTATAAATTAAAAAAAAACATTGGGACGGATTTGAACCCGCATCAAAAATCAAAAGTCAGATACGTTATCCACAGGACCATCGCTGACGACGAATGATGAATAATAGATCTAATATATAAATTTCTCCCCCATTTGTAGATAAGGTTTGGAGTTTTAAGTATAATTTGTTTTACTATATATTTTTAGGTTTTCTACATATTTTTTGAGTATTGCAAACGATAACTGATCTGTTTCCAATGTACAATTTTTAAATACATACTTTTATCGATATTGCCGGTATGTCATCAGCCGAAAGATATCCTGTTACCTACATAACGCTTGGAAACATTTGGAAATCGACTGTTGCGCTGCGCGTGGTCGGGGAGCTTGCTAGCCCTTGGGGTGCCTTAGGCTGGAATTTATAGTCGACACTTGGCACTCAATACTCAATGCTTGATACTCAGTTCTCATACTCAAACTCTAAGAACGTACGCTTTCTAACATTAGATTCGTGCGGTCTTAGAGTTAGAGTTTGAGTATTAAGTGCCAAGTGTCGACTATAAATTCCAGCCTCAGTCGCCCATAAGGCTTTGCGCTTCTATTAAGGTCTATCTTCTTTGACCTCACTGAACTAAAAGCATTTAGGGTATGTCTACAAAAATGTTAAAAAAATGAGATTAAAGTCAATAAAAAAAATCTATTGCATTTGATGCTAAATCTTAATTCTGGAAAGTGCAATAGAAATATATACAATCTTTAGAACTCAATTCAAAACTATTAGATCTATGTTTATAAAAATATATTGAAAGAAATACATTTTCTTTGATTGTCTATTGATTTGAATAGGTATTTAGTCAATTCAATGTAATTGGTATCAATTGATTTTTATCATTTTATAGTATTAATCGAATTTAATATAACAAAATAGAATTAAGATTTAGCATTATAATATAATACATGTCAATTGATGCATGTCAATTAAGTTTAATTGAGATTTAAATAATTAAATGTAATTATTTTTTATTCATGTCTATAGATCGAATATTTTATCTAATATCTAATTATTTTGCATAATTGCATTCTATAGATTGTACACGGAGAGAAATGTATGTGTAAATATTGCTATAATTTTCACGAAAAATTACTATACCGTATATTAATGTGGAGACAAACTCGTATTTTATTAAATTTTAGTAGACAGTATAGTAAAAAATTTGAAATCCCCAAAATTTTACTATACTAAATAGCAAATTTTACAATACTGTGTATCAAAATTTTATTGATACAATTTTTTTTTAATTTTCAAACTTTTATTTTCATTTTGAATTTTTGGTGCATTCTTCTCCGACTTTGTTATCGAGTGTCGGAGAAACTTTTTACGTGTTGAATTATCGGTTCATCTATATTTACTTTTTCGTAGTCTAAAGTCGCATTTTTACAGTTGAAGTCGGGTAAGCCTAATTTACATATATCGCAAGCTATTTACATATATCGATACCTAATAATGCATGATCGCAATTGCAGTTCTAATTGGATTTAAAGATTTGAAACTCTCTGATATAACAATCGTACGGAAATCTCGCCATTTGCGAGCTAACTTTACGAGACGCCTCCCAACGGTAAAATATATAAACTAGCGCATATTTTAAATGCAAGAACGATACACGCAAAATATAATAAGCCTTTACAAGTACTTTTTTATCAATGATAGGTTATAAATAAATAGTAACTTAGTTTTTTATCTTATTATTTATTATTAAACAAACATTATATCCACGTTTTTCGAATATAATACAAACCATCTGATAACATTGTCATATGAGAAGAGCGAGCACGTGTTTTCGCGACGACCGGAAATTTTGTCGCGCCAACAGCTAATTAGGATGGTCATTAGACGCGGTAATTAGCGGTCCCGGTGATTCCTTCTTTGTTTCCATACTATTTGCTAACTTACCTGCATATATTTACAACAAACTTGCTTAAATTTGACTATACATATTAACTAAAAGTATATCCAGAGTTTTTACTATACAACATAGCATTTTTAATACTGCTGTATATCATAAACTCATAAATATATAGTAAATTTTCATAGAAACATAGTAAATTTCCTACATATGTCGAGTTTGTCTCCGGCTTAGTAAAAAGTATAGTAATTTTTACTCAAACATTTTTCTCCGTGTATTTGTTATTTAATGCTATGAAAAATTTAGAATTAAAATGTAGCATAAAAAACTATATAATTCTTTTCTATTGATTTTAATAGGGAAGAATACCGATTTTTAGTTGACAGAGTATTCTTGTAGATCGAGGTATAGTTTCTTTGTAAACTTTTGGAATTTTCACGATATCTTCAAATGATAGAAGTTATAGTTAAATCTTTAAAAAACGTTGTGACGTCACTCCGTTCGGCACCTTTGATATTTTAACGGCGTGACGTCACTCAAAGGATTTTTAATACACTATAACTTTGGCAAATTAAGTTTTCTTTTTTAATTTCAAAAAGATATACACCGATACGTCGGCTTAGATTCTCTATCAAATACACAATTAGTGCCGATCAAAAAATAAATTTTGTATTCTTTCCTATTGCCTTGTATGGGGCATGGGACAATAGACATTTATTGTTCTAATAAATTAACATTTGAATTATTTGTAAAAGAACCACTGACAATTGATTAGCATGTAGCTTCCTACAATTTCATAAATTGTTCCATGATAATTCGCACATGTACAGAATTGAATAAAAAGTTTGTTTACCAAGTTCATTTGCATCTTGTACGGATAAAGTGCATTTAAATCTATTCATTTTTTATACTCATAGAAATTGACTAAAGTCAATTAATAAAAAAGATATTCGCAAACTACCCAATTCAATAACAAGTATGTTTATCAAAGTTCATTTAAGTTGATTCCCGCCTAATATGAATAAACTGCATTAAATTATATTGATTTCCTATGCTTATAGGAATTGATTAAAATCAATTAATGAGAAAGGTATTTGCAACCTACAGATATCAATAGAATGTGTGTTTATTAAAGTTTATTGAAGTTGATTCGTGGCTTATACGAATAAACTGTATTTAAATCTATTAATTTCCCATGCTCATAGGAATTGATTCAAGTCAATTCATAAATAAAGTATTCACAATAACCTACAAAATTCAATAAAATTTTCATTTATCAAACGTGATTAGAGTAATTCAGGGCTTATACGAATAAGCTGTATTAAAATCTATTCACGTTTGGAATTCATAAAAATGAATTAATGTGGATAGAAGTTTTATAGTCAATTAATACATTGAATCAGATAAACTCAAATAGTATTGGAATATATTAAAATTAATTGAACTGTATTATCTAAATTGTAATTAAATACAATACGAAAAAAATTAACTATTCTGTTATAGAAGCCGATTTAAATATATAGAAATCAATACTAAATATAGGGATTGAACTAAATTGCAATTAAAGTTTATTAATCACAATTCATTTTCAATTGACTTGTTTTCTGGTCGTCAATTCAATCAATTAAAATAAATTGAATTCAATAAAATTTGAATTTTTTTAATTGACTTTAATCGCATATTTTTAGCAGGGTAGTGTGACGGTGTGATGATAGACCCCAATAGAAGCGCATAGCCTTATGGGCGACTGAGGCACCCCAAGGGCTAGTAAGCACCCCGACCACGCGCAGCGCGACAGTCGTTTTCTAAACGTTTCCAAGCGTTATGTAGGAAACAGGGTAACTCTCGGCCGATAACATATCGGCAATATCAATAAAAGCATGTATTTAAAAATTGTACATTGGAAACATGTCAGTTATGGTTTGCAATACTCGAAAAATATGTAGAAAACCTAAAAACATATAGTAAAGCAGATTATATTCAATACTTCAAACCTTATCTACAAATGGAGGAGCACTTTATATATCAAATCCATCATTCAACACTCGTTGGCAGCGATGGTCCTGTGGATAAAGTATCTGATTCTTAATTTTTTTATGCTGGTTCAAATCCGTTGCACGGTTTTTTTTTAAATTTATTATTGTGTATAGGAAATGTATATTACATTAGTATTCTTTATTATTTATGTTAATAAAATAAGTATTTTCAAATAAAGTGTATATTTATTTAAATGTATAATGTAGTTAATCCCACGTAAAAAGTCCCACATGGTTTTCACGTGGTAACCATGTGGTTTCCACGTTATTTTGATGTGGTTACCAAGTGAATTTTACATGGGAACCACTAGGCAATCACGTAGGAACCAGGTGTGATTTTGCCGTGGGTTCTCATAAGGAAGCACGTGGTACCCACATGATTCCCACGTGGTTCCCACATGAATTTTACATGGTCACCACAATGTATGTGCTGAATAATATAAAATAATTTTACGCTTTGCGAATTATGGATGTATTAATCACATGGGAGTCACATGGAATTCGCATGGGAACCATGTGGCAACCACATGGCAACCACATGGTAACCATGTGATTTCTACGTGAATTTTATGTAATTTCCATGTGAGTTTCATGCAATTATTAAGAAAGCTGTAGGCGCTAGAAGTAATTTTAGAATAATCTTATTTGTAAAAAGAAAATAAATAAAATTATATAATAAATTTTTATTTACAAAAGAAATGCAATATAACTTTACTACATATGTTTAGTTATGATATAAATTCGGTAATATCGAAATATAATTGTCATTTTCAATAGGCATAAAGACGCAAATTGTTTTTATATATTTAATTTCTTTTACACTGATCTCATTTGCTATACAGTCAATTAAGAAAATCGAATTACATATTTTATTTAAAATCTTTACTTCTTTGCATAACATTACTTCCTTTTTATTGTCTTCGTCAATGATGAAGTACAGTATTTTTTTAAATGTTTTATCTGATAATTGACAATAACTGTTATTAGAGCGTTCGTTTCTTTGATTCGCAGAAGAATAAAGGCAACCATTTTTAATTGCTCGTTTATAAATTGTAGAATTTGCAGATAAATGACAATCTTTCAAAATTTTAGGATTGGTAATCGCAGTATGACCTAAGTAGGTCACATCGTTCATTTTATAACTCCGTTGAATCTTTTTTCTCGTAATGTCTTCACAAAATCGGATCACAGGTGGAGAAGCATGTGGGTAAATCTGATCCTTCAAGAAATCTGCACATATCTTCGATAATTAAGGTACCTTACAATTTGTAAGTTGACACCTTTTGCGCAGTGAATTGTTTGCAGTAAGGTGTGATTTGCAGATTCAAACGGAAAAGTGGAATGGCACCAAAGAGGTCCCCAATTCAAAACACTACTTGATATGTGCAGTAACTGATGAATGTTGAATGTCATTGCTTTTTTAGTAAATTTTTCTTGAGTCAAAACGTTAAACTCATGTAACATTCTATCAGCATTATCCAAATCTTCAATTGTAATTTGATCATTTAATAAAATAAATAAGCTATCTACTAATAATTTCCAATATTGAAATAAATTGTTCTCCAACAAACATATAAAAATAGGAACACTATAATGCAAAATAAAATTTTCCCATTCTTTGGCTTTCCAGTCATTTCTATCGTCGATAGGCTTGCTTAAACGTGCTAATTGTTGTGGAGCTTGAATATTCTTTAAGAACTTATTGATAGCAATACACATATTTGGATTTGTTTTAATAATACATTCTGTTATCTGTTTTCCCACTCCTGCTAAGTAGCAATGCATATAATCTGGTACGAATCCTGTGATGATATCGAAACCTTTCAAATTTATTAAGGGTGATACACTTTTAACACCATAATAATCTTCTAAGGCATTTTCAGTTAAAATGTTCATAAACTCTATTGTTTGCTCCTTAGTTCTCTTTTCTGGATGATTCATAAGAATTGGATATCTCATGCTCCCCTTATACCATTCACCTGGATGTAAACACCAATTACAACCACATTTTCCATTGAATTGCTTTGTACCTTGCATTGGAGCTCTTGCAACGGAGTCAACACACGCAACAAGAACATATAATTTACATATTTTTGTTTGATTTTTAATTTTGCATTCAATTCCTTTCTTCGATAATTCATTCAATTTGGAAACTAAGGGTTCTAGAAATGAATCCATAGGAGGCTTTACCTTGCCAAACCACATTCCACAAACAATAGTATTTTTTAACCTTGTTGAGATTGGTATTTCATTGACTGATAAATAATCTGGCCAAATAGAATACTTCGAACATTCAAATGCTGGAGCACCATCTGTGTTTAATATTGCCGTTATATATGATGTTTTCTCATGTTGAGGTAGGCTCTGTACAAATGATCGATAGCACTCCCCATCAAATATATCTCTAATACTGCCATTATATTTTCTTTTTGTCATAACAAAATCATAAAAATCATCATTCTTATTAATTAAAGCTGATACATCTGTAGATGGATCTATTATCAAAAAAATATTATCTAATGACGGTTTCGATACATCGATATTAACTAAACAAATATCACACTTTACAATTTTTTTCGGAGGCTTAATTTCACCTATATATCGGTTGCATTTTGGGCAAATGCCATGAAATTCAGTTTTTACACTTGAATTAAGGATTTTATCAAGCATATAAGAAGATTCAGGTAAAATTGCTTCTGCAAACATAGTATTGACTACATGAAACAAACCACTTATAGAATTTAATGGAAGTTTCTGAGATAATGAAAACTCTAAAAGGATAATAAATATTTCGCCTGGGCTTTTATCCACTGGGGTTGAAATGGTTTCTAAAAATTTTTTGTGAAGAACTAATTCATTTAAATTAGAAGTATTTGATAATTTTTTTTCAAAATTGTCTGATTCCTCAATATTGTCGTCACTATTACTGGTGCTTCTTGAGTCAACGTCATCTACAAACGTTTCCCAGTAGGTTGCTTCGTCATGAACAAGATTCATCTGAAAAATTTAAGAAAAAAATCTTGTTATGATACCAAACATAAATATTTATTCTATACGAATGAAATCTGTACAGAAATGTATTCTTTTTAACACGTGCATGAAAAAGGCCCTTTTCTCTTCTAGCTGCACAATATACTAATCCTTCACTAACAATTTGTAATTGTTATTAATTTTAATCATTTAATCAAATTTAATAACTTTAGTTAATTTGATCTTTAAATATATTTTTTATACAGATGTTGATTATATGTATTATAAAAAATGTATTTTACCAAGTAAATTTGTCAAATAGGTCTACCAGTGTAAAATCTTTGACGATTAGAAAGATCTACATGGACTCTCGCACAGGACCACTCGCAACTACAAATAATTAAAAAGACTATCTAAGAAAAGACTAAGAAAAGCTAAATGAGAGTGTAGAGCTAATTTTTCCAAAGCAAAAAATTGTACAAAATATTAAATTATATAAAGGTATTTTTTTAAAACTATAGAGAAATCATGGAAATTTTAGAATTTTTTGAAGTATACAACAATATTGTGATAATAATACCCCTGGCTGATAATTATGGTTTGTTCATTCTTTTGTTTAGAGAAATTTATTAAAGAATATCAAGTGCAGTTCATTCTTTTGTTTGGAGACATTTATTAAAGAATATCAAGTGCAGTGACTGTGGTGAAAACAAATTTAGTGCATGACCAGCAAATAGTTTAAACTGTAAATTCAATCTGTTTTGGATTCTCTACTCTGACCGACCAATATTTTCTTAAGTGCAAATGAAGTGTCTTTCAAAAACTGTTTATGAGATATCTTTGCACAGTCACATGTAAACTGAAAGAAGCTTTCATTGCAATTGCATAAAAAGATAAACGTCAAACATGTAGGAGTCTTGATTTTAGTATGTCAAGTAAAGATAATATTGACAAAACTAATTCTTATGATGGCACTTGGCTACGGCATAGTTACAAATCTTTCTACAATATTCGGTATGGATATTTTCACAGGAGTTAGTTATAGATTTAAAGATAATACCCAAGTTTTATTATTCATGCGCACTCGCATTTAATACATTTAAAGGAAGAATATGAAGATTAAAAGAAAAATCGCATAGAGTTTGAAGAGTGTTATATTTGTAGTAAAATTTGTTGTAGTTTATTCAGATGCTGAACAATAATCTACTTAAAATAATAAACTCAAGGTGAGTTCAGATAAAATAAGAAAGGATTGGGATGAGTGAGTGAAAGGTTGAGTAAATAAAAAACACAATTGATTTCGCGATAAAAAAAGCACTTGCTTCGGCGTAAAAAACCGCACGTCTTAGCGGGAAAAGCCGAAGCAAGCGTAAAGATTTATTGAGAAAATGAAGCTACAAACAATTACAACAGACGCGGGAAATAAGGATTTAATCTACCGCCTTACCCTAGACGCTTAATCTTAACGCCGCAGAGAGCTCTCTTACCTGGGCACGCAACCCGCGCAAAATCGCCGCACGAAGCTGAACGACACCGCCTGGATGTCGCTGAGCCGAGAATGTCGTGAAACGCCGCCGCAGCTTCTCGCCGAGTCCTGGTAGGCTGGCAAGCCGGGCGAAGGGAGCGCAAAATGGTCCACGACCTGCACCGGGCGCGCCCCGACGTCTCGATGCCGGGCAACAAGGGTGTTGCCGCGATGCGGTCGCCCTGGACGGGTCACGTCCAACACGTGGACACCGTCCCCACAGTTTTCCCTAACACGGCCACGAGGCACACACAAGATACACACACACACACACACACGCGCGAATTCTCACGCACGCTCGCACGAATTCGGTTACAATTTCACGATCGCAGGAAGGCTGAATATATTCGCTCTGAAAAGAACGGAAATATATCTCATCCAATCGAACACGAAATCACGGCAATCAGGACGCAAAAAGGCTGAAAATTAAACTATATATTGAGCAGGGCTGCTAAGCGCGCGAACAGCTTGGAGGTCCTGTCAAAAGTGAACAATTGCGAGAGCGCGCGCGAATCGAGACAGAACCGCGCGCGCTGACGGTTACGCAACGTCGCAATTGACCGCACGAAATGGCGCGAAATTCAAATTTACAGAAATGTACCTATATGACTAAGACCTGTAAAAATGGCGTAAACATCCCGCCCGCCTTCGTCTAACGAACGAACGAAACACTCAGAGAATGACCCTAAACTTTCTTAACACCTTCCTCAATATGCAACGGACAAAGAGGAGAGATATGCCGACGGAAAGATGTGGTACCAGTCTTTACTGTTGCCACACGAACGAGACCATCTGGACCTGGATGCACCTTAACAACTCGCCCTAAAGGCCACTTGGACGCAGGATAACGATCATCCTTGACAAGAACAAGCCTACCTACACGAAAGTTCTCCGTTGGATCTCTCCACTTCTCCCGCTGCTGTAAATGGAGGAGATACTCCGACGACCACCGCTTCCAAAACTGATTGCGAATCCGCTGAAGCAACTGAAAGCGATCTAGCCGATTCTGAGGCACGTCTGGCAAATCAGCATCTGGAAGTAACACTGAAGCACTCCCATTTAGAAAGTGAAAGGGCGTCAGCGCATGGAGGTCCTCGATGTCGGAATTCAACGCCCCTAGTGGTCGCGAGTTGAGACAAGCTTCTATTTCAACCAGGACCGTCGACAATTCCTCAAAGGTGAGAGTGTGTTCACCTACAACCCTCTTCAAGTGATGCTTCACCGACTTAACACCAGCTTCCCATAAACCCCCATAATGAGGAGCACTAGGAGGAATAAAGACCCAGTCGGTCCCGTCATTTGCGAGAACTGAAGCGACCTTTCGATGGAATTCCGACACTCGCTGAAACATAGCCTGCAACTCATTATCAGCTCCATGGAAGTTAGTGGCGTTATCTCTGTAGAGCTTTTGGCAAACACCTCGTCTGCCAACAAAACGACGGTACGCACTGATGAACGTTGCAGTTGTTAGATCACTAACCAGCTCCAAGTGAATTGCCCGTGTGGAGAAGCAAACAAATACGACGATATATCCCTTGTATGATTTCTGCCCACGACCCTTCGTTGTACGAACCTGAATAGGACCCGCGTAATCTAAACCTGAAATAGCAAACGGCCTACCTACATTGACGCGAACGGCAGGAAGATCTCCCATCAACTGCTGAGTAGATTGGGGCTTGACAAGCTGACAAGTTACGCACTTGTGAATTGTGGATTTCACTAATCTATTTCTACCTAAAATCCAAACCTGCTGCATCAAAACGCTAGACGTTAGAGTAGGACCCCCGTGCAGACAAAGTCGATGCGCAGATAGCACGAATAAAAGACTGAGAGCTGAATCCTGGGCTAGAATCGGAGAGTGTTTTCGATTAAAGGAGAGATCAGAATGTGACAGTCGGCCTCCTACACGTAAAATATTATCCTTACATACAAATGGATTTAACTTGCTGAGCCGACTGCGACTCTGTAATCTCCTTCCTGCCTTCAGCGTCCCAATCTCGGCTGCAAAGCTGCTCGCCTGTGCTAAACGAATAACTACGCAGCGAGCTTCAGCTAACTCTGACGAAGTAAGAAACGGAGGAAGCAGCTCCTGACCTTTCTTATGTCTACGATAATTGATAAATGGACGCTTAGCAAATGCAACAACGCGGATTAAACGTGACAAGGAAGAGAATCTAGTCAACAGCTCCGATTCTGAGGACGACTTCTGCGCGTGGAGAACTCGCTGACTTTCTGCTGGCTGCGACCACTGCTCTGGAGCTTGCGAAAGCCAGCCAGGCCCGCGCCACCAAAGGTTACTCCGTGACAATTCCGCCGGCTCAGAGTTTGATCCAACTCGTGCATCGACGCACAATGCAATACTTGCATTGGCTCGCGAGGTGTGGACGACTCCGCCCGCCGTGAAGCCTCCACCTGCACAGCACCTGAAACGATCCAACCGAAAGCTGTATTTTGAGCGACGAGCTGCGAGCGAGGGAATCGTCTCAAGCCTGATCGAAGCAACTGCCCGTACACGTCGGCCCCTAGGATAATATCTACCTTATTCGAGACGAGGAATTTTGGATCCGCAAGAGTAAACCCTACAAACTGCTTGAGATCGAGATCGCTGATGCTGTCGATTGGAACCTGCGACGTAAGACGAGGGAGAATGAGCGCTTTGCCCTGAGCTCGAAGTTCGACTCGAATCTGGACCTCAGAACGAGTTGCGTCATCGAGCGCGCAGTGCCCGCTGCACTGGCGCCAATCCCTGTCAGCGGCACACAAGTGCGCTTCTTCTGGAGCCCTAACAGCTGTACAATCGACTCCGACACGAACGAAGCTTCCGATCCCTGATCTAAAAGTGCTCGTACGTAGGTGCTATCACCTCTCGGTCCTATCACCTGCACTCGCGCTGTGGCTAAAATAACCCTTTTCTTGGTAACCGAAATGCTAGCTGCATGCATACTCACTACAGGAGGCCTCGAGCCCGACCCATCTGCTTGAGAATTACCGGGATCTTGCTGCGCAGCCTGCGAGTTTCCCTGGTGTTAGATGTGCAAGAGCGTGTGATGCTTGCCCTGACACATTGAACAACGTCCCGAAGTGTTACAAGCATTAACCCTATGCGATCCGAAGCAGTTAAAACAAAGCTGTAAACGTCTAATGGTCGCAAACCGCTCGTGGGGACTCTTATCCTTCAGCTTGAAACATCGAGCGAGAGAGTGCGAACCGGAGCAAAGAGAGCACTTTGTAATCCCAGACGATCGAGAGGAACTAGCATGAAAAACCTTTCGAGCCTGAGGCCCCGATGTCGGCGTAGAAGCCGGCCTTTTCTCCGCCTTGCGCTCAGCAGTCACCATGCTAAGAGCCTGAGCTCTCGTCTCCAAGAACCTAACGAGATCTGAAAACTTAGGAAGCGACCTATCAGCAACAGGTTCCGTCAAATTCTCGACTGAATCGAATTTTTGCTCCTTTGCGCTCAGCTTTGCTTTCCACAGCTTCCCCGACTCCGAATCTAAGCGATCGGACAACAAAAATACGAGCCAAACATCCCAGTGCTCTACAGGAAGCTTCAAATTCCCTAACGCCCGAATAATTCGCTGCGCCTCATCAACGAAAGTGCGAAGCTCAGAAGCTGACTCCCTTTTTAAGTGCGGAATTTCCATGAAGGAAGTCAAAAGTTTATTAATAATCAAGCGAGGATTATTATAACGGTCATTCAAAGCCTGCCACGTACTGGCATAGTTGGCGCTGGTGGTCGTTACATCCTTGATGAGTTCAGCAGCCCCATCCTTCAGGCAAAGCTTAAGATACTGCAACTTTGTGGCATCAGACAAGTTAGGGAGATCATGAACGAGCGTAGTAAAAAGATCGCAGAAACTAGCCCAATCATCGTATTTACCTGTAAACGTAGGTAGAGGAATTCTAGGCAACTTAGCTACACGAGCGCCAGAGCCACGGTCTGAGCCCGCCTCCGATATACTGGTATCGCCATCAGGCTTATCAAAAAACGTAAACAACGTCAGAAACTCGTCAAGGGCATTCTCAAAAATACCCTGTATACGACTAAACCAGTTATCGGCAACGTAAGCATCTGTCTCTGCATCTTCCCTAACGATAATCTCGGAGTGCGTCTTCCGAATCTCTGCCCAAATACCTCTCACCGCTTCAAGTCGCGCCTGCACTATATTTTTATTGAGAGACTCACGCGGCTTAGCTGCCAAACGCGCGCGTGTACTCTCAATCTCGGCCTCGCGCGACGTCTGCAACGCAGTCAGCTTTTTCAAAGCTACAGGAGCCATGACGCAAACTCGGTAGAATCGACGAACGTACGTATGAGTTTCTAGAAGCACAAAATATTATATCCTAAATGAACGCTGCTAAACACCGCACGCACGACTCGCACGCAACGAGAGCAAGGCTGTAAACATACACATTCGGCGCGGCGCCTCGATTCCGAGAAAATACGGCTGGCCGAAACGTAAACAACAGCGCGCGGCGCAACAATGCGTTCACACTGTAACGTATCAAGCGACTACTTGGAATTCAAACAAGGCAATATAATATCGGAAAAAACAAAAAGACCGTTACAGTGTTCACGCGTTTGTTAATGTATTTCTTAGGCTACGCTTAACCCACGAATCACATTAGCAAAGCACGAAAATGCGCAATCGCGAATACACAACGCACAAAAAACCAATCACTCACTCCTCACCCGGGGCACCATGAACAATAATCTACTTAAAATAATAAACTCAAGGTGAGTTCAGATAAAATAAGAAAGGATTGGGATGAGTGAGTGAAAGGTTGAGTAAATAAAAAACACAATTGATTTCGCGATAAAAAAAGCACTTGCTTCGGCGTAAAAAACCGCACGTCTTAGTGGGAAAAGCCGAAGCAAGCGTAAAGATTTATTGAGAAAATGAAGCTACAAACAATTACAACAGACGCGGGAAATAAGGATTTAATCTACCGCCTTACCCTAGACTCTTAATCTTAACGCCGCAGAGAGCTCTCTTACCTGGGCACGCAACCCGCGCAAAATCGCCGCACGAAGCTCGAACGACACCGCCTGGATGTCGCTGAGCCGAGAATGTCGTGAAACGCCGCCGCAGCTTCTCGCCGAGTCCTGGTAGGCTGGCAAGCCGGGCGAGGGGAGCGCAAAATGGTCCACCACCTGCACCGGGCGCGCCCCGACGTCTCGGGGAGCCAGACGCCTCGATGCCGAGCAACAAGGGTGTTGCCGCGATGCGCTCGCCCTGGACGGGTCACGTCCAACACGTGGACACCGTCCCCACAGTTTTCCCTAACACGGCCACGAGGCACACACAAGATACACACACACACACACACACACACACACACACACGCGCGAATTCTCACGCACGCTCGCACGAATTCGGTTACAATTTCACGATCGCAGGAAGGCTGAATATATTCGCTCTGAAAAGAACGGAAATATATCTCATCCAATCGAACACGAAATCACGGCAATCAGGACGCAAAAAGGCTGAAAATTAAACTATATATTGAGCAGGGCTGCTAAGCGCGCGAACAGCTTGGAGGTCCTGTCAAAAGTGAACAATTGCGAGAGCGCGCGCGAATCGAGACAGAACCGCGCGCGCTGACGGTCACGCAACGTCGCAATTGACCGCACGAAATGGCGCGAAATTCAAATCTACAGAAATGTACCTATATGACTAAGACCTGTAAAAATGGCGTAAACAGATGCTATGGAAGCAAAGACTGCTAAAATAATATAGAAGAGACCATTTACTTCATATAATACAACAATGGAAAAAACTGAGACGGTGCTAGATATTTTTGAATAAGGATGAGTAACATACTATAAATTGAATATTAGCTAATAATAATTAATATATTGTCATTACTTTAACTTAAAAGTGATTTCCCTCAGTTCGATTCTTTTTAACCTTAAAAATTTGACGGATACAATAACCTAACTCTTTTACATATTTTATGCCATATAAGTTGAACATATATAGACTTTCTTTAATTTCTGTCTCAGTTTCTAATTTATAATGCCTATCGTGGTTTATGAAAAAAAAAATTATTTTAACATTTTTAATTAATAATATGCTAACCAATAATCTTTATCTCTCTATACTTTTCAAGTAAAGAAAGTTGAATTCAATTAGGCCATGACCCATGCAAAAGTATTTGAACGTAAAGAGCTTTTGGCGTATATATAACCTCATTTGAACAATATAGAAGATTCCGGATGTGTTACGATGAGAGGTTCAGTATAAGTATATGAGGCAGTAGAATTGCTACTGGAGCTGTACTCGAAAATTGTTCCACCACTCACCCGCACTGACGTGCTGATAGTTGTTGTTTATTTACCTAACCACTCAGTACTGGTGAATGGTGGAACGATGATAAAATAGAGCTCCAGTAGCCGTGCTACTGTCTTATACTTACTGAAGCTCCCAGTGGAACACACCGTCCAGCAAGGGCTCCCATCTGTGTATATATGCTTTTTTCATATGTTTCCATGTATTATTTAATACTTATAAAAAAAATATAAAAGTTTACTGAATTTACTCTAGCTCTTAAAATTCTTATTTAAAGCTTGTAATAAAGAGTTTAATTACTTGAATCATTCTTAAAAAATCATCAAAGTAGTTTACAGTAATATAAATGTTTGAAAAAAATATATACTCATAGTAATGCGTTTAAGTCACTCGAATCATGACTAAAAGAAATCATGGAGCTATCTTTTTCTATTAGCAACATACGTACATAACTCGTAGATTATGCAATTGACATTTCTTCCAAAAATAACAGAATCAGAAAGAAGTGCACTTCCAGGGCCAAATAGCGTGCACAGAGCCCCGAGAAAAAAAATGTTACAAATTTAATAAAAAAAGTATTTTCTATCAAAATTAGATATTCAAACAAGGCAGCAATCAATGGACCTGTTAATCATTTACTGCTTCGAATACATTTCTTATAAATATAATTATAATACATATAACTAAAATCTGTAAGAAAAAATATATATTCGAAAATCTAAAAAAGAAAGTTTACAACATTTTTCAAATAACCGATCAAAATTACCAGAAAGCAATACTGTACATAATGGTATTTACTATTGTTATATAATAATGTTTATAATAATGTTTATAATAATGTTTATAATAATGTGCAGATATTAGTATATTAGTCATACCGGATCTATAGATTCTTGGCATGTCTCAGCTTCAGGAATAACATTTAAATCCTCCTCTTCTGAATTATTTTCAAAACTTCCTAGATTTCCACATTCATTTAATTCCGCTTGTTTTTCATCATCAGTACAGCTATTTTTTGATAAATTACACAGCCCCACAAAAAAAAAATTGTAAGTCCCAAAAACTTGACCACGGTACTTATATGTTTTTGGGATCGCTGAATCCGAATCCAGGGTTAGTTTAACCCCATCAGATCTTTCTCAAGGTCAGTTGAAGGTCAAATTATCGAAATACATGAAAAATACACTAAAACCATGGTATCTTGGGGTTTTTGGGGTCGCTGAATCCGAATCCGGGGTCAGTTTAACCCCATCAGAACTTTCTCAAGGTCAGTTGAAGGTCAAATTATCGAAATACATGAAAAATACACTAAAACCATGGTATCTTGGGGTTTTTGGGGTCGCTGAATCCGAATCCGGGGTCAGATTAAACAATCAGATCTTTCTCAAGGTCAGTTGAAGGTCAAATTATCGAAATACATGAAAAATACACTAAAACCATCATGTATTTCGATAATTTGACCTTCAACTGACCTTGAGAAAGATCTGATTGTTTAATCTGACCCCGGATTCGGATTCAGCGACCCCAAAAACCCCAAGATACCATGGTTTTAGTGTATTTTTCATGTATTTCGATAATTTGACCTTCAACTGACCTTGAGAAAGTTCTGATGGGGTTAAACTGACCCCGGATTCGGATTCAGCGACCCCAAAAACCCCAAGATACCATGGTTTTAGTGTATTTTTCATGTATTTCGATAATTTGACCTTCAACTGACCTTGAGAAAGATCTGATGGGGTTAAACTAACCCTGGATTCGGATTCAGCGATCCCAAAAACATATAAGTACCGTGGTCAAGTTTTTGGGACTTACAATTTTTTTTTTGTGGGGCTGTGTTATTAATGTCATTATCCTCAGTGGTATCATTTTGACTGTTTTGTTTAGCCTGAAAAATAACAAAAAAACCATTGCAGTTTATAATCAGACATCTGTTAGGCATATTTTTAAAATCAATATACACATAAACACTTACAAGCATGAATTAATTTACTTTTCTTTGGGCTTCCGCTAATTTATTTCTTGTTCTACGGAATGTATCAGTCGGCACATCTTCAATTTTTCCACTTTCCAAAAATTGTTTATAATTTCGCTTATTACCTCTATTATTATTGCACATAATGAAACAAAAATTTGTTTGTAAATATAATAGATGAACTGATTGAAAGTAGGTTAGGTCTTATGAGGACTTTTTTTTCTGCTTTGGCATTTAATTAATTCAGCGACATTCTTATACCACGGTTGCTCTTTCAATTTAAAACAAATCAATTGTTGACAAGTAAATGTAATTTAATTTTTTATTAATAATATATAGATTAAATACCCATGCAATCATTCATACAAGATACAGCCTATATAGGAGCCTGTCTACAATGCGTTCCGTTTTCTTGTTCTGCGCGTTCCGTTGTGTTGTCTGAAATTGGCAGCGAGTATCTGATTGGCCCTTTCCGTTCTCACCAAGCTTCGCCTATGAGAATCAGCCAATCAGAAACTCGTTGCCAATTTCAGACAACGCAACGGAACGCGCAGAACAAGAGAACGGAACGCATTGTAAACAGGCTCCAGCTCGTATAGTATTATACAAAAGATGGCGCGCTACATGCCTATACGCTATAGGTCAGTACCGCCGACAGCGCCGCCTGTTTGACAGTAATGAAGTGTTCCAAACCCACGGCCAATCGAGCTAATGCCAGCGTAAAGGATTATAAAGAAAGTATCTAGATCTACGATCATATAAATTATATACATAAAACATTGCAATATTTGGTTATAGGGCAAATTAAAGTAGCCTAAGAGAAATTAGGCTTTATGTGGATTAAAAACAACGCTCCTTTTAAAAAATATGGATGTATAAAATTTTGAAATTTTATTTTTCTTGAAAAAAAAATAAAAAGATGCAAATAAAACTCTTACCGTAGATCGAAAGTGCAAATAAAAATTTATAGATAGATACAGCTTTTTTTTATAATATCCAATGATTATATGTACAGACATGCAGGATGAAGGTGAAATAAGCGGGAAGAACCGAAGGTTGCCGAAGGTCGACATACAACGACGACTTTTCAGCCAAGAAATTCGGTGATTTGTACGTGCCCGTGTATTCAACTGCGTATTCACACAGCCTTGTATCATGCACGTATTTAATTTAGATTAAAAAGTATATAATGTGCACTTACTGATTAAAAAAACATTGAGAATGGAAAACGCTGTTGCATGTGTCAGATTTACTGATAAGCTGAGTGAAAATGAGTTTGTGTCTATCCAAGACATTAAGTATAATTTAGATGATGATGTGTATTTTTTACAGGCTTCATTCTATGCATTGGAGGTTAGTTTCATTTGCCATAAAAGTATGTAACAAGAGAACGTACACACATATATCATATTTAGTTTTAATATCATTATATAATACTTGCTCTTGTAAAAGTCTGTTTTATTTCCTATTTTCGTGTCAACAATATTTTATAGTTATGCTACGAGGGTAGTTCAATAAGTCTTTAGAATGACCAACAGATGGCGCGCGAATCGCTCCAAATCATCTGTTTTCAGTCAGCACCACTCCCGACTAGATATATGGTGCAGTCACCGTCCACATCTTCTGAGTTTACGTGTTTTTATAACCAATTGAAAAAAAAATTGCTTGTTAAGAAAAATGGAAAAAAACGAGTTCAGAGCGGTAATTAAACATTTTCATTTAAAGGGTTTAACTCCATATGAGATAAAAAATGAATTGGACTCAGTTCATGGCACATCTGCCCCTGCCTTAGCAACGGTTTATAACTGGGTAAATGAATTTAAGCGTGGTCGTACATCAATAAGTGACGAACCACGTTCAGGAAGGCCCGTAGAAGCAACTACTCCCGAAATCATCAATAAAATCCACGATATGGTGTTGAAGGATAGAAGATTAAAAGTGCGTGAGTTAGCTGAGGCCACAAGGATATCTATAGGTGCAGTTGTTTCAATTCTACATGGAAAATTAGGCATGAAAAAGCTATCGGCAAGATGGGTGCCGCGTTTGCTCTCAGCTGAGAATAAACGCAATAGAGTGGTCGCCTCTGAGGCTCTTTTGGCGCGCATAAGTCGGAATCCTGAGGAATTTTTTCGTCGATTTGTGACTGTGGATGAAACATGGATACACCACTACACTCCTGAGACAAAGGAACAATCCAAACAGTAGATTTCCACGGGCGAACCAGCTCCAAAGAAGGCAAAGACCGTAAAGTCAGCTGGTAAGGTTATGGCTACAGTTTTTTGGGATGCACGTGGAATTATACTTATTGACTACTTGGAAAAGGGTAAAACAATTACTGGTGAGTATTATGCATCATTATTAGAGCAGCTGAAAGAAGAAATTAAAAAAAAACGACCACATTTGGCGAGAGAAAAAATTCTCTTTCATCACGACAACGCCCGAGTTCACACATGCTTCGTTTCAATGGCTAAAATTGAAGAACTAAAATTCGAATTGGTCGAACACCCACCGTATTCACCAGATTTAGCCCCCAGTGACTTTTTCTTATTTCCAAACTTGAAAAAATGGCTCGGTGGACAGAGATTTACGGACAACGAAGACGTCATTGCCTCTGTAAGTGCTTATTTTGATGAACTTCCGAAAACGCACTTTTCTGAAGGATTAAAAAAACTTAAAAAGCGATTGACCAAGTGTATAGAGCTCCAAGGAGATTATGTTGAAAAATAAAAAAAAATTTACCCAAAAAAAATTGTTTTTATACTTTATTCTAAAGACTTATTGATCTACCCTCGTATATACATTTTTATTCATAGTATATATGATGAATTTATTTAATTATTTTTTATTTCTAATATATAATGCTATTTTATACATTAATTTCTTTACTATCGTAAAATATCAATTCTTCACAGATAATCCATATCTTTCTTGGAAATTTGTTGTTTTTATTATTTTTTAAATTTATTGATTCATTTTATATATTAATGTATTGCCTCGAAATTTTATAAATATAAAGTGACGAGTAATACATTGATTAAAAAATAAACAGTATAATTTGTTATAGAAACTCAAGAAGAGGCTGAAGCAAAGTCTTTAACAACAAGATTCCGATGTCCTAAAAAGATATACTCTCCCAGCGAGGCAGGTCCTTCTGGTTCCAATACAAATTCTTCAGACACTGCATCAAAGTTGCAAAAATCTTCAAGCTATCTTTCACAGAAACACAAATTACAAGCAAAACAACAAAGTGTGAGTACCGTTAAAAGTTCAATTTATTCTTTTACGTCTAGAATCTTTTATTATAGCCTCATATATTTATACTAATAATATTGCCAGATTGAACGTGCAAATGCCATTCAAGAGGCAAAAGCAAAAAGTTCTCGAGAGCAACTAAGCAAGTACGCAAGTCAAGAATTCCTGAATAAAAGAAAGCCTCTAAAAAGTTTGAATTCCGAAGAAAACCAACCCAAAATATCAGAAAATTCAAGTAAGTATACGCAACTGATGTGCCCAAAATAAATATTATTATTTTGAATATTAACATGTAAAATTATATAAATAATTTAAATTTCTTCAGAGAAATCGTCAGGAAACAGACCAATTCTCAATGATGACATGGAATCTGACACATCAATTGGAAGCGAAAGGACCGAAGATTATGAACAGGTCACATTAACAGAGAACCCGAATGATCAAGAACCAACGTCTCCGCGGAGAGTGCATATTGCTGAGTACCACGATCCATTCATGACTCCGCCTCCGCCTGGACGAAGATTGCAAAACCCAATACAGAACTCTCCACTAGATGACACAGTAAACTTTGAGGGTGAACAACCACAAGATCAAAGATTCAACTTAAATGATAGAAGGCAGAATGTAGAACAGCAAGATCAAATACCAAACTTAGGCGATAGAAGGCAGAATGGACAACCACCGAGACAAAGACAGGCAAATAGACGCAGAGGTATATAATTGTTATGAAATAATATTTTCATTTAAAAAAAGCATTGTTATTAAACCTTAATTCTTACTCAAAATTGAGGTTAAGGTTAGAGTACACTTAATAAAGTTATTATATATATATATATATATATATATATATATATATATATATATATATATATATATATATATATATATATATATATATATATATATATATATATATATATATATATATATATATATATATATATATATATATATATGTGTGTGTGTGTGTGTGTGTGTGTGTGTGTGTGTATTTCTGAGTGTATTCTAACTTTAAATTGCTTTTATTTTGTAGAGACCAATAGATTCATGTAATATTTTCAAATTGTACTTATTTTTCAAAATGTGCAAAAATGTGATATTCATTTGATGTTTATTTGATTGTAGGTCAATTGGTACATGCACGTATAAGGTACTTTAAAGAATGAGATGCTCCAATTGAGCCAGAACTTGACGAGGAAGAGCGAGCCATCAATTTATATATAACTCCAGAACCCGTTGATGTTGATCCAACTAATAAAGTACGATACCAAGAAGATGGAGATATGGTAAGCTTACCAAGTTATTGAAAAGCATTATTTTAATATTCACTGCATTATTAAAATTTGTCAATTTAATGACGTTTATTTCGTAGATTTATCTAGGCGAAGGAAAGTCAGTAGACAAAACCTTTTGGGATTTTTTGAAAATTCGTGGTGACTCGATTTTCCTGCGGGAAACAGCTCAGCTGGTGTGTGGAAAACAGAACCTTGTAAATTGATGTCTAAAACCGGAAAAAATATCAATTATTATACGAAATCGAAGTCCTCGAAAAGTTATCAGTCCCCGCAAATATCATTGTATCAGAGGCTAGTATCTATATTATTATTATTATTATTATTATTATTATTATTATTATTATTATTATTATTAATATTAGTACTAATATATTATAATCGTTTATATTCCAGAAATTTTTCAAGATTACTTGAACAAAAAAAGTATGATGATGTTAAAAAAGGAAAACTATTAAAAAAATTCAACAAAAATTTGGGATTAAAAATAAAAGATTTGCGCAAAAATTTACTGGTGGAGGAGTTTTAACAGGCGGGCAATTAAGCCACCACTAAAACTTTAAATTAGAATAAATTTGTTTTGATCAAAACATGTTTATTGAAATGAGATCAATATTCCAAAGAATGTTTATTTTAGTTATTTTTATCATTCCAAGTATTGGAAAACCAAAGTTTTTTATGTTAGAAAAAAATGTTCACTACTTATCAAGTAGGAAAGGTATTAACTACGTATTATAAGTAGAAAAATTATTATTCACTACGTATTAAGTAGGAAATCATTATAGAAAGTGCACAATAATTTGTTTATTTTTACCTTATACGAAACATGTTAATTAATAATATGAAAAAAATATTACATGTTATTGCATAAAAATAATGTTCTATTTTGTAAGAAAATAAAATAGTATTCTTTTTAAAGTAATATACCAATTTTTATTCGTTCTTCCTTTTCTATTAAAATATATATTTTAAAATTATACACATTTAGCGACGAGATTGTTTTTGGTATCAAAAAATAATCAAATAAAAATTACATAAAATTCACGTATAAATCACATGGTTCCCATGTGGTTGCCATGTGGTTCCCATGCGAATTCCATGTGGCTCCCATGTGATTAACACTTCCATAATTCGCATATCGTAAAATTATTTTATATTATTCAGCACATACATTGTGGTGACCATGTAAAATTCATGTTGGAACCACGTGGGAATCATGTGGGAACCACGTGCTTCCTTATAGGAACCCACAGCAAAATCACACCTGGTTCCTACGTGATTGCCTAGTGGTCCCCATGTAAAATTCACTTGGTAACCACATCAAAATAACGTGGAAACAACATGGTTACCACGTGAAAACCATGTGGGACTTTTTACGTGGGTATAATAATTGGTAGAGTTATGCCGATATGAAAATTTATTTCCCATTGTATTTATTGTCCAAAATTTTATTGACCTTTTTGGTACCTAAAATAGAAAGTTTTTGACTATTTATATCGAGTTTTTGAACATCTATTGTAAATTATGCATAATTTTTCAATAAAAAGTTGTTATATTATTAAAGTTTTTTGCATCTCAAAAAATTTGTACACTTTCTTGGTACCGTAACAAAAATGAAGCAATATATTTTAATTAAAAGACTATATTAAAAAACTTATGTTTTGTATACATATCTATGGGTGAAAGACATAATGACATAATGAACAAGTTACAGTTTTTTATCAGAAACATTTTTTTAAATATATCATCATGGGTATATTTAAAAACATTGTGAATATTAAAATAGGTACTTTTAGAGTTCTTTATGATCAAGTATACACATTGGTGGAGGTGAAAAAGGTTAAAGGAGCCTGGAGGAAGGGACAAAGCTCCCGTGGTCTATGTAGGGCTACTGGCGACGGACACCACGGTTTTATTTAGAACATTTATATAAAAAGATTATTGAATAATTCTATATAATTTATACATGTCGTGAGATTATAAACAAGTATCTTAAAATTCTTTTATATAGTAATTTCTAAATAAAATGAAAATAGTACCTCTAGGGTGGTCTGGAAAACTATTCAAAATAGTAATAATTTAATATTTTTATTTAAGTTTATAAAAATATAATTTATTTTGTAACTACAATAAAAAAAAAAAAAAAAACTGGGGCTGATTTGAACCTGCATAAAAAAATCAGGAGCCAGATACGTTATCCACGGGACCATCGCTGCCGACGAGTGTTAAATAATGGATCTAATATATAAATTGCTCCCCCATTTGTAGATTAGGTTTGTAGTTTAAGTATAATTTCTTTTGCTATATGTTTTTAGGTTTTCTACATATTTTTTAAGTATTGCCAACGATAACTGACATGTTTCCAGTGTACTGTTTATAAATACATACTTTTATTGGTATTGCCGGTATGTTATCGGTCGAGCGTTATCCTGTTACATACATTCTATATACATGACGTTTGGAAATATTTGGAAAACGACTGTCGCGCTGCGCGTGGTCGGGGTGTTTACTAGCCCTTGGGGTGCTTCACTTTGTTTCCTAGCTTTGCGCTTCTATTGGGGTCTATCTTCTTTGACAACGGCCTATGGTGGGGAACGCGCCAATCAGCATGAAGGAGGTTGGATGCGCAAGCGGAGAGAAAGAGTGTGCTTGCGGAGGAGCGCGAGCACTGTTTTACCATCATAATTTCAAAGGTCTCGTAAAGCAGCGCATCTTATGATTTGGGTTAAAAAGCATTTTTATCTAACAACATATTTTAATAGGTCGTGGTATATTTTCTTTGTAAACTTTTGGAATGTTATCTATATCTTGAAAATGGAAACAGATATGGCGCTCCAAAGTTTTTGGTGACGTCACGATCATACGGCGGCACCTTTGATGTCGTTATGATCGTGACATCATAAAGAAACTTTAGAAAGTTATAACTTTCTAAAATAAAGTTCAATTTCTAAAATTCAAAATGTATTAGACATCGGCTTACAATTTATACTAAATAAATTCATGCCCAAAAAAAAAACAATTTTTTTTACAACCTGTCTATTTTAATTTTTTTAAGTTGAATGTGTAAACATACTCTCTAATTTTTTGGAGTGGATTTTCACTCTGGAGTGAATTCTCACTCCAAGCGATCATGAAAACACAGTCACTTATTTGGAGTGAATCTTCACTTTTAGAAAAAGTGAATAATTCACTTTTTTGTATATACAATACCTTATAATTTAAATTGAATTTTTATTTACTAAATCAACAGTTTCAACTATAAAAATTTTTATTAATAAGATTTTGATAAGATTATTATCTCTTATGTAGGTGATCATGAAGTTCCTTCAAATTTGCAAAAGTTACAGTATGATCATTATATACGTATGATATATATCATTTTTTATACATTTTCTTACTACTGTATAATTTTCAGAAGTAAACATCTATCAAATTCAAGTCCAATATGGGATCACGTTATAAAAACAAAAGACAAAGATGTTCTTATTTGAGCTTATTGTAAAAATAGTTATAAAGTATGTGGAAACATAACGAATATGCTGAAGCACTTAAAGTCTCAGCATCCGCTGTTTTTTAAAATGCCAAACTAAAGTAATGATGCCAAAGTTAAATCCTGTAAAGGAGTTCAAAGACTAATTTCACCTAATAATAATACTAAAGCAGTGTCCAATGGAACAAGTCCACCTAACAAGAAATCTACTGTAAATAAAATTACTTTTTTATTTAGTAAATATTTGTTTTATACACAACTATGATAAATTTTAGGTATTGGCACGTAATCCAGGAATAATGGAAGCTTTCGAGCGAATAAGTTCTTTCAAAGGTAAAAAAAATATTACTTAACCTAAAAAATATTTTTATTCATTATAGAATTAAATGTAATTTTTTCTTATTGCAGAAGGAGGATCAGCATCTGATAAAATTTCTAACGCGATTCTTTTTATGATTTGTAAAGATATGCTTCCAGTGTCTACCATAGAGAAAGAAGGTTTTTTAAAATTGTTAAAACTTTTAGCGCCACTTTATAAACCTCCTTCAAAAAAGACGTTAACTCGAAAACTCGATTCACGGTACAAGATCATGAAAAATGCGTTTATCAAGAAACTGGAAAGTCTACCTTATTATTGTGTCACCTGCGACAATTGGAGTGACTCATCTAAGCAAAGTTATATAGGGATAACGATCCATTATCTTGACAATGCTCTAAACATGAAAAGCGCATGCATAGGGTGTATCCCATTGTACGAGCGACACAAGGCTGATTATCTAAAGAAGACACTTGAACAAGTATTCAAAGACTTTAAGATTGACGTAGATAAAATTACAGCAATAATCACTGACGGTGAAGCGGCGATTAAAAAAGCATGCATACAGATTGTTGGTCCAGAGAGACATCTCATATGCATCGCTCACGTCGTTTCTCACTTGTTGCCTGATACATTAGCTACGGTTCCAGAGATCACACAAATTTTGGAGAAAATCAAATCTATTGTTACTCTTGTAAGAAGAAGTGTTCCAGCTTCAGATAAGTTGAAAGAACTGCAAATTAAAGATGGCAAATCTGAAGGGACAGCTCTTAAGTTAATACAAGATGTCCCTACACGTTGGACAACGAAGATAGAAATGGCGGAAAGATATTTAACTTTGAAGCAGTATGTCTATGTAGCTATAAACGAGTGTGAGAATCCTGTGGATGTACTTAATCAAAAAGAAATACAAATTCTACAAGATATCATGCCCTTAATACAACCGATTGCAAATGTGATCACTGAAATTAGCGGCGATTCTTATCCTACGTCGAGTATTATCATTCCAATTGTTCGATGTATGGAAAAGAAATTAGAATCAGTCATAACAGTAACGGATATTGGTAATAAGTTTAAATCTGAATTGCAGACAGCTATGACAACTAGATTTAAAAATTTTGAGCACAGCCCACTTTTATCAATGTCTACCATACTGGATCCTCGTTTTAAAAAAGTTCATTTTAAGGATTATTTAGCGGTTCCTCCTGCAATGAATAAAATTAAAAAAAAATTGCAGAATTGCAGCCTGCGTCCAAAGATTCATCACAATCAGTGATCCAAAAGAATGATAGCGGAAGTATTTGGGATTTCCACGACTCTTTATTAGAAAAAGAATCATTTCACCCCGAATCTACGGAAAAAAACATAGTTAGATCAGTATTTGAAGCTGCCATTACAACCTCGGAAAGATAATATATTCCAATATTGGACCAATGTGGCGGTAACCTTTCCAGCACTCAGCAAAGTAGCTTTACGCCAAATATCAATTTCGACGAGTGTCCCGTCGGAACGTCTCTTTTCTAAAGGGCGTCGAATAAAGCGCGATGATCGTTCAAGAATCACTGGTAAACGGCTAAACATTTTACTGTTTTTGAATTCTTCGAGCTCAGAAGAATGGTCATTATTTTAACATTATTCATAATTTTAATAGTAGTTTGTATCCTTATTATTAACGTTGAATGTTGTGATATATAAAGTCAGCGTGCTTGCTTTATGGTATGATAATAAAATCCTTTAAACCTGTTTTACCTTTATTTATCCAACTTCCTACCTGTGCAAATGAAAGTAAATGAATGTGGTATTATTATTTCACACATTATAATTATCATCATAGTCATTATAATCTTGCATGGCATTGCTAAAGGTTAAGGGACACTAAAACTCACATTTTAAATTTTGCATCTAACTTTTATTTTAAAAAGAGGATCATGTTAAATGGTAAGTTTCTAAAAATATAATTAATATCAAAAGCGAATAGCAATAAATTAAATGCATCTATTTAATTAATCATTCTGCATTGTAAATATTTAAGTTATCGTAAATAATAATTTATAAGCATAATAAAATTCATTATAATATTAATTGTTTTTAAAATATATGGTAGTAATGAGCACTTTATGGTATGTGCTACTTTTAATATATATCTTCTTTTTCTTTATAGGTTATTCAACAAACTGGTGGTTTGGTATTCTAAGCAACAGACTGGAAATATATTGATTTACACTTTAAAATGCATCACCATGGATTTTGTAATGATTAATCATTTAATTAAGTAATAAAGATTTTTATTGAGTCACTTTTACGTAATCAATTTAAAAATTGTATGTTGTATACTTTTTTAGTAATAAAGAACACATAAGTTTTATACAAAATTTGTATACATTTTCAGATTTTTAAACTTTTTTTACTTTGTATTCGATACTCCGATTCTTTTTGAAAATTATCGATTTTGTAGAATCGATACTTATTTTAAATCGATTTTAATGAATCGATATTTTTAAGCGTTATTGCCCATCCCTAATGTCCACCGACGAATGGCGGTGCCAGAAGGCCCACAGAGAGGCTAGAGCGTAAGCGGCGTTCGTAGTCCTCCTGAGGTTGGCCTCATGGTCGGCGTTACGTGTGGACAGAAGTGAGCGCTCTACAGGAAGACCGGCATGTAGACTGCTCTGTGGTCCTGTGAGAAGGGATTGGCCGATCGCTCTGTAGGTACTCTATGTGTAGACTGGTTGGCTCGTCTTCCGGCGTTGCTTCTACGATGGGAGAGGGAGGACACAGCACTAGCCTCTCGTCCTAGCTCTCTACGAGCCTAGAGCTGCTCCAGAGGAGCAACCTAACGACGATGTCGCCGATGAGACAAGCTCATGATGGTCAATGTATATATGATAGATAGATGTGTGTAATGGAGAAGGGGGAAAGCAAAAATAATTAAACCAAAAGTTTAATTGACTCCGTGAATTATTGTCAAATTCTTTGAATAAGCCCTATAGTCGTCTCTTAGGCGTTACTAGGCAGTAAACTCGAGCGAGTACAAAGGGTATCAAGTGCTTTATCGACCGGTCCTATATGCCCTTTACTTGCCAACCTCTACTGGGGTTTGGACGATGCCACCTAGTTGCGGCGCGCGAACTATGCTGTTCGTAATTTCTCTCGGTGGCACGCAATTTAAACTTAGCTATTTTTAGCTGCGCGAAAGAGCCTAGTAATGAGCGTATAACAGTCTACTAAAGCTAATATTTTTTTTAAATAGAATTTTTTAAAATAGGAATTCTTTAGTTTAGTCCCCCAGTTTTGGTGTTATCATTCGCATGGTAACACCTATGTAGGCACTCATTTTATGAATTATATAGCTTTTAAGAACTTTCTGGAACTTACAGTTTTTTTCATAAGTGCATATTTACAATATCCATAGACCCATGTGAAACTCATATGGGAACCTCGTCCCCACAGAGCCGCATACGGATTCGCAAGCACATGCACATACACTCACACACATACACAGATACGCACACACACCCACACGCAGACTCACAGATACGCACATAAACACAGACGCACACATATAACACACAGACACATACAGACACACGCACGCACAGACACGCACATACGAATTTAAATAAACCGCTCTCGGTTCACGCGCTACCTAGCCTAACCCCAGTTGGATCATTACACTGCGTGGTTGCCGTCATCTTGAGGTCTCTTTTGCCATTGGTCGATTTCGTTGCTCGTGACGACACGCCGACCGATACTGCGTCACAATTGGCCGACTCCGTTTGTGCGTCGACACGCCGATCGATGCTGCGTTGCGATTAGCAGCTGTCGCACAGACCGATCAAGAGCGCCGTTCATTCGGCAAATCACGAGTGCGCTGAGCAATATGTGATTTAATCGCGCGTCATGGTTATGCATGCGCACGATACGCGGACTGCACAACTGAACAATAGAGACATCATAGAAAAGTTTTTTTTTTAATTATGTTTTTGGGGTTACTGTTATTGTTATTGTTCATTCGAGGTTGAAATTTGAGTAAGGTAAAAGTACCTATTATAAAATACCGTCTTAATTGTGTCCCTTTTATAAAACATCAGTATTAAAAAAGATAAAATAATAAATAATTATTACATGCAAAAGTTAATGTAAAAATTTGATTGATAATTATGTGTTGGAATAAGGGTATGCTTTAGCATACGTATGTGTGTAACTGTTATACACTACTACATGCTTGTACAAAAATTAATCGACTTACTAAGAAATGTCTCAAAGACAAACTGAAATGCGAAATATAGAAAAGAGTGGGGAACTATATACGTCAGCCCCGATATTCTCTTATGCCCTTTTGTCAAGTGTTTTTAGTCGTACTAAAGCATCTAGCTAGAGCAGTCGCACATTACTGACGTTATTCCTTCCTTGTGCGAGTTTGAATAAACGAAAGTTATTTTATTTGAAAATACACATTGTGTATTATCATTTATTTAACACCCATTTCCAATAGGTTATGGGCCCAGATCCGTGGTTAAATAACTGTGATTTCTACTGTGTAAAAATAACTGTTGATATTGAATATCTCGATCGTTGTGTGCATTATGAAAGTGCATTTTAGTGCACAAAGAAATAAAACTTTAATCGTGAAGAATAAGTGAAAAACGTGTGAAATGAGACAAATAGATGTTTAATAAAAGATAATTATTATATACGAAGCTACTACAACAAAGTGAGAGTAGTGACTCCAGCACTGTGGCATCTCTAAGCCTGCAGACGCATGAAATTTTAAGAGGAATACTAATCTGTCATCGAAATGTCGAAAAGCATTCTCAACATGCTGAATAAATCTTAAAAAGGGTTATATGGCAGAAATATGAAGAAGGAGACAATGGGTTATCACTGTTTAAGATGAATCTGTTAAACCGAAGATATTAGTACAAAGAAAACTTCAAGTAAAATAAAATAATTATAGGAGAAGTACAAATTGGAGTATTGAATGTCATATAGCAAAGCATTTATGATAAAATATTCATTCTGTGAAAGTTCAAAGATAAGAAATAACTTCTGCTTCTTAACAGTGAAGTTTTAAAATCGTGGTTATTAACAAAATGATTTGTTTCAGAATTTTATTAAGTACCAATCAATGGCCTGTAAACAACTGTAACAAAGAACGGATTTTTCATAACTACGACACAGAAAAGAAAAGTCGAAATTATCGACTACATGTGTTAGGCACACCGAGGTAACGCGTTGGAGCGTGCCGCATCGCAAGTCGAACTAAAGTCATATTTATGGCTCCATATGAGAAGTCTGAACGAAAAATACAACAAATGAAAACTAAGATTGTTTTCATTAAAATGATGATGTTGTATACGATTGGAAATAAGACGGTAAAAATGATTGAAAATGGTACGCAGATAAACAATGAAATATCTATACATTTTAAAATAAATAAATGTAAAATATCTATTGACATACATAAGATTATCAAAATAACTTGATAGATATATTGTGGCATAAATGTAAAGTTTATACAATAGAATACAATTTCTAGAATATAAATAAATTATTAATTACATAAGCTACATTTAAAAGTTATATTACACTAATGTGTAAAGGTATAAGTTTGATTGAAGTCCGTTGTTTATAGCTCATAAAAGATGTTTGTAATCTAATCACTCTATAATCTATAAATGAAAATGTTTCGTATTTTAATGAATTTGATTTAAACTAATATAGCAGCGAAACAAAGGCCAGATTCATTTTAAATTAAAATTGTTAAATTAAACTAAAACATAAAAGAATGTTTTTGGTATTAAATAAAAGACTTAAAGGCATAGATTTACTATTGCACAAATTTTATACATTATAGTTTATTGATGTTTCCAAAAGTAAATATTAAAATGATTATTAAAAGAAAAGAAAAAAAACTTATGCAATAGTCATTGTCAAACAAACATATGAATAACGGTACTATAAAGAGCCTAAAATTAAAATGAATAAAAATTTAAGTTTGTTGTTTTAAAAAAGTAATTAATTACAAATTTGAAAGCGATAGTTAATGATAATTCGCTTAGATCTATTTTAGTTGAATAGAAACTACACATACAGAGTGTAGAAGGTTTGAAAAAGTACTATAAAAAGTTTGCATTAAAAAAAAACTCTTATGACAATAAAACTGATGCATCTGAACGCTATGACAAAATCAGTAAATATTTATAAATCTGATGATGATAAATCAGAAGATGATTATTAAATCTGGTATTACAAAACCAGATGGCTAAATAAATCTGATATTAAGAAATCAGATGGCCATAGTTAAATAAATCGGATACTAATGTATCAGATGATATAGTTAAAGAAATCTGATAATGAGAAATCAGATGATATGATTAAAGAAATCTGATAGTAAGAAATCAGATGATTTTAATCGAATAAATCTGATAGTAAGAAATCAGATGAATTTAATCAAATAAATCTGATACGAAGTCAGATGATTATAGTCAAATAAATCGGATATTGAAAAATAAGATAATTATGATAATAATCGAAGAAATCTGATATTAAGAAATCAGATAATTATTCTATAAATCAGATATTAAGAAATGAGATAGTTTTGTGTATAAAATTGAATATTAAAAATAAGATAATTTTGTTTGAAAAGTCTGATATTTATAAATTACATTGCATAAAGCCTTTTTATATCTGATATTGATTAATTAGATGATTTGGCATATTAAATCTGGTATAGATTAATCGGACAATTAGATATTATAAAATCTGGTGCATTGAAAAGTCAGATAGCCATAATTTTACTATTTCGTTTCGTTTTCTTGATTATAAATAAATCGGAATTTGTTTTTTTTTCAGAAAACTATCATAGTAAATTCGATATTTAAAATAAAAACGGAAACTGATGTGCAAAATAGTGACAATCTTAATTTGCCATAATAAGTCTGAATTTAATAAAACGAAATAAATTCGTAACAAAAACGAATATTTATATGTAAGCCTATAACGATAAAATAATCGAGGCTTGAGTCTAAGAAAAATATGAATTGGTAACGGAGCCGAAATAGAGTGGTAGGATAAAACATCTATTATAGAATTTTTATGATAATAAAATTGCACATGGACTATATAATCTTATGGAATATATATTTGCTATTTAAGGCTTAGTATGAAAAATATATAATTAAAAATATATCTTATAGTAAATGGATACTTAATATTACAAATAATGAATTGTTTGTAAATCCATAAAATATAAAACTTGAAATGTTATTCAAGGTTTATGCTAAGAATGATATATAAAATATTTAGTGAGTACTAAAATTTTTGCTTTAGTAGTAAAAATCTCAAGTATGTGATTGATAATGGGTATGCATAAATTAATTCAGTT
This sequence comes from Gastracanthus pulcherrimus, assembly GCA_949152435.1. Taxonomy (NCBI): domain Eukaryota; kingdom Metazoa; phylum Arthropoda; class Insecta; order Hymenoptera; family Pteromalidae; genus Gastracanthus; species Gastracanthus pulcherrimus. Next base: position 128,968,430 of record OX424576.1, read on the forward strand.
TATAACTATATCATATACAAATACAAACTGTTTTGATTTTTGTAAATTGCATTAAAAGAACAATTTAATGAAAGGTACTAATGAAGTGGTATATGACAGTTAAATCTGTAAATTCAATAACTTATGATATAATTTAAGACATAGTAGAGCTTTAGTAAATGTATAAAATGTTAATTTAAAAAACATTTGTTTCAGTTTTTTGCTATTATAAAAAGAGAAAAAGATTTTCAAAACATAGCTGTTAAATACTGTATTAAAAATAATATCATAATATCTATATTAAACTTCATTGCAATAGAAAGAAAAGGTTGTTTTGCAATGAAAGTAGTATGATCTTGAATGAAAGTGTATACGCAAAGATTATTTATTAAAGTTATTATAAAGCTTTATTGCTGAGTAAAAGTATGATGCCCCTTTACAAAATAATATGGACATGATTTGAATAGAAAATACAGCAGTAAAATATTTTAAGCTATGATCTGAAAATAAAGAGGTACTTTGATATCTGTATGAAGTATTAGTTATATTTGAATTGATTAAGTGGATTTTGATTACAGTATTAATAATAAAAAAATACCACAGATTATTTGTTTAAATAATATAAACAGCGTAAAGTCTGTTGAATTGAATTCCATAGTAGTTTAAAAAACTGAAACAGAATATATAATTTATTTTAAGAACAAAATTAGAAAAGCATTCTAATAAAAGTCAATAGTACAATAAAACCCTGGTAGAAATCTTATCGTGGCGCCCACATTGGCTATAACGGCCGTTATAGGCAAACTAGATAGTACTAGACTGTACAAAACTCGATAAATCCACACAGATCTACATAGTTTTATCAATAATAATATGTACGTATGAAATCTGTGAGGTTATATATTATTTATTGAACAGAACTTTTATTGTAAAAATTAATGTTAAAAAAAGTTTAACATGCAAGTTTTCAATTATAATAATAAGATCTATAGTTCTATTCATACTATTTATATATAAAAGTAGTCAAAAAGCATATCTAACCTAAGAAATGAAAATTTAGAAATAATGTTCCTTGCATATGAAAAACAGTGATCACAAAATAATGTTATCGATTGATGTAGTTGTTTCTTGAAAAGTAATATATAAGTAATAATAATATCATATGTACAAATATGTACTTTATGACATGCTTCATTTAAAAACTAGAATTTTAATTTCAGAACTACAAATAATTTTCTATCCATATGTGAGTTCTTATAATACATAAACTGCTCATCCGTGACAACATTTTCAAAGACAAACATATTAGTCGAACACATGTAGACGATAATTTTATTTATAAGTAACAAATTACTATGTTTTAACTGGACATAGATGTCAAATGAAAGTGTTTGATTATAAATTAATCACCATAGGAAATACAAAAATAGAACATATATATAATAACTCAAATACATTATTTCTTTTTAAAAATAGAAAATTAATCAGTTGATAATAAATGTGTGTGAAAATAGTTTTCCTTGCATAAACTATGCAGGTTTTGAAACCAAGCCTGTATTTAAGATGGAACATAATCAAATGTAAGGAAACTAATTTTACATAAACAAAATAAATATATGCACTAATACTTCATATAGTTATTTGGATATTCAGATTAGTTTCTTATTTTGATTGTTTAATATATATGTATAAAATAATATTGTTATTGAGTTCTTAAATACAAAAACTCGATGCATCTAAAATTTGATAACCTTACTAGAGGTTGTTTACATTTACTTACATTGGCAGTAGGTGAACAATAACATGTAAATACCTTTAAATCAAAATAATACATAATAAGCATAATAGATTATGCTTCTGTTTCTTAAAACATAACCTTTAAGTGGTTGTTATTGTCATAATTTTGCTTATCTAGTGTTATCGGGGCAAATAATATGGGAAACTAGAAGGGTCGACCGTTACACGCCTTTATAGTAACTATCTAGTTTGACTACATAGATCTATACAGCGTGAGATTATTCTACATAGATCTATAAAGTGGACGGGATACATTTCTACCAGGGAAGTGACTATAAATATGTAAATGAAAGATTAATCATATTTATAATTTATGGAAATAATAATGCTTGTATCTGTTGCAACGCCGTTACCCTAAGCGGGTCCTGGGCGTAGTCGTCCAGAGCGGACGGGTGGGTGCCTATCACCACTACACAGCGCGTCCTCAGGTTGCGGATAGAGGAACGACCCCTGAGAAAGAGGTTAGCTGCGAATAAAGCGAATAAGCAGTCGCGGACAGCCGATAGGTCCAGGCGTGGGTGTGATGAGCTCGCACTGGCGAACACATTCATCTAGAAACACTACGCAAGCACCGCAACAACTACAAACACTATACAAAATCTCCTATCTTACTTTCTTCTTCTACCTTACTCTGTAATCTATCTCTTTTACCACACATTTCAAACAAAAAATGGGCCAAAAATCCTGCTGTCGTGGAGGATGCGGGAGCGATGACAACTGCCCTGAGAGGGGATGTGTAGAATGATTCGCCACCTGGTCTTACATGGCAACGAAGCCAGCGAAGGCGCGCTGCCTTGCAGGGGGGCGTTAGGATATGAGAATGAAACCGAGTGTGTCTGACGACGAGTTGACTATGTCCTCGCCAAAGTCAGAAAGCTCTCATACTTAGTTCTAGGGAGGTATGAGGGTTATCACCCCTAGACGGATGGACTCACCTGCGATCGGAACAGGATCCAAAACGCGCGGGTTTAACTTACTATCATGGCTCAAAGAAAACAAAACCAAACCAAAACGAAAAGAAACTTAAGGGTGAGAACCTGGAATGTACGTAGTCTACACAGAGCAGGCGCGTTCCGGGAAATCATAAATGAAACTGAGAGGTACAATTTAGATTTGGTAGCAATACAAGAAACCCGATGGAAAGATAACGCGATGCTAGGATCCGGTAACTTCACCTTTTTATATGGGGGCGCGAGCGGGCATTCTCTAGGCACCGGATTTCTTGTTAACAAAAGCATCATACATTCCGATAAAAGTTGCAATTTCGTGAATGACCGACTCTCGTATATCATCATCGAAGGAGCGTGGTATAATTACGTGGTTATTAACGTCCACTGTCCCACGGAGGACAAAGAGGAAGAAGTAAAAAATCTTTATTATGAAACTTTAGAGCAATTAATCGACCAATTCGCGTCTTACGACACCAAAATAGTAGTGGGGGATTTCAATGCTAAAATAGGGAGAGAGGAAATGTTTAGGCCCACCATAGGCAAAGAAAGTCTGCACGAAACCAGCAATGATAACGGTATTATGGTCATAAATTTCGCAGCCGCAAAAGATCTTATAGTCAAGACCACGTGCTTCAAGCACAAGGATATACACAAGGCAACGTGGACATCGCCGGATGGGGCCACGCACAATCAAATCGATCATTTTCTTATTGATAAGAGGCGCCACACGAATGTACTCGACGTAAGGACCTATAGGGGGGCGGATTGCGACTCAGATCATCTAGTAGTGGCCAAATTAAGAGCCAGATTAGTAGCCGGTCAAAATAGTAAGCGAGCGAACAAAGTAGAAACCTTTGATATTGGAAAACTACGAAGCGGGATAGAGCGAATCAAGTACCAAGTAGAAGTTAGCAACCGATTTCAGGCGCTCGAGGAAACGGATGAACAGACGGGAGTAGATGACGATCCGAACAGGTTGTGGGGGGCTATCGAAAAAACTATAAAAGGGGCCGCGAACAAAGTACTGGGTAAGAAAAAAAGGCCGAAGAGCAAACCATGGTTTGACGAAGAGTGCGAACTCTGGTTTGAAAGGCGCAAGAAGGCTAAATTAGATAGTGTACACAATGAAAGCGGTAGGGCCGTAGAAGAATACCATGAAATAAGAAAGCAAGTACGTGTGATTTACAGAAACAAGAAGCGCGAGTATCAGAAAAATGAAATTAGAAAAATAGAAACTAATAGTAGGGAAAATAACCCGCGCGAGATGTACAAAGGAATACACGCTATTAGGAAGGGTTTTCAGAGTAGATCGCAGTTAATGAAAGATAAAGACGGGAACCTCGTGACAAGCGAAAATGAACTATTGAAATTATGGAAAGATTATTTCGATAAGTTATTAAACGTGCATGAAAACTCCGAGGAAATGGGAGACGAAATCCACACTGCTGAACTCCATATGGACGAAACGACCTACAAAGAAGTAGAGACCGCGATCAAAAAGCTAAAAAACAATAAGGCCGCAGGAAACGATTCTATACCAGCTGAACTACTTAAATATGGAGGCACCGCGCTTACATTTAAAATTTTTTATCTAGTATGTGCTATTTGGAGAAATGAAACAATACCAGAAAATTGGAAAGAATCCATCATCATACCGATCTTTAAAACGGGAGATAAAACAGACTGCAATAACTACCGGGGAATCTCACTTTTAGCTACCTGCTACAAAGTTCTGTCAAACGTAATACAGGCCAGACTCACACCATTCGCGGAAGATATAATAGGAGATTATCAGTGTGGATTCCGGCGCAACAGGTCAACGAGCGATCAAATGTTTACCATAAGACAATTATTAGAGAAAAAGTGGGAATATTGCGAAACTATACACCAGCTATTTGTGGACTTTAAGAAAGCGTACGACTCTGTCAAACGAAGCAAAATGTATGAAATCCTAGTGCTCCTTGGCGTACTAAAAAAACTCGTAAAATTAATTCAAATATGTCTGAACGGAAGCACTGGAAAGGTCCGAGTAGGCGGTAATGTATCCGAATCGTTCATGATACGCGACGGTTTGAAGCAAGGTGACGGGCTTTCAACGGTACTCTTTAACCTGACGCTAGAGCATGTTGTTAGAAAAATGCAGACTAGCGAGCTAGGCGCAACACTCAACGGAACAACGCAAATTTTAGGCTATGCGGATGACTTGGATATAGTGGGAGATAATGGTGAAACGGTGGCGAGAAATGCGGAAATCCTTATAAATGCGGCTAAAAACACGGGGTTAGAAGTGAGCGAATCGAAAACGAAATATATGATCATGGAGAAACTGGGCATTCGCGAAGCAGAGGGGGATCTCAGAGTCGGAAATTTCACTTTTGAAAAGGTTAGCGAATTCAGATATTTAGGTATAACTATAAATGATCGAAACGAAATTAAAGCCGAGATTAATAAGAGACTTCATTCGGGTAATGCCTGCTTCTACGCTGTGAACAGATTACTTAAGTCAAAGCTACTGTCGAAAAATGTCAAAATAAGGATATATAGGACTATAATAATGCCGGTAATCTTGTATGGGTGCGAAACCTGGGCGCTCACTAAAGCGGAAGAAAATCGTTTTAGGGTATTTGAAAATAAGGTTCTGCGGAAAATATACGGGCCAAAGAAAGATGAGGAAACTGGGGAGTGGAGGAAACTGCACAATGACGAGCTACATAATTTGTACGCGTCACCAAATATTAACAGAATAATAAAATCACGGAGACTAAGATGGGCAGGGCACGTGGCAAGAATGGGCGATGATCGTACAGCAGCGCGCATAATGAAAGGAAAACCAAAAGCAACGCGACCTCTTGGTAGACTTAGACGCAGATGGGAGGATAACGTAAAATCAGACGTAACTGAAATTGGGCGGGAAGGCGCGAAATGGATGGGGTTGGCACAAAATAGGGAAACCTGGAAGGCTTGCGTAGATGAGGCGATGAACTTTCGAGTTCGAAATGCCATTTAAAAAAAAAAATAATAAATAATGCTTGTATTAAAACTGCAAACAGCCAAACTAATCATAAAATATCAAAGTGTATTACGATTGATAAAATGTATATTTTTTATAATCTATATATATATATATATATATATATATATATATATATATATAAGAAACAGATTAAAAGGAATATGTTTCAATAAGTAATAAATTGGAATATGTATTTATAAAACTGTTATTAACAGTTATGTTTATAAAACTAAGAATTTGAATTTGGTTTTATTAATGACGTTTCTCATGGTATACGTATTTAAGTCTATAAATAATATATTGTTATGAACTACTTTATGTAAAAGTAAAAAAAATAATAATAATTCTGTAATATACACGTGATAATTATATAAATGATGATTGTTTTTTAAGCATCATAAATGGTCTGATTAGGTTTTTCTGGGTTTTCCCTAATCTATACAAAAAATGTTGGACCGTATGTAATTCCCCAGAGAAAGTACAAGGAAGGATGATTGTCTAGTCTATAATATATAAGTTGATATTGATCAAATATAATTGTTATATAAAATCTGTACATAAATTGTATGTGTATACAAAACAGATATAAAGGCACATTATTAGTTTTTCAGTTTAATTGTTACTCGATTAATTTTTGAGGGGGCGTGTTGGAATAAGGGTATGCTTTAGCATACGTATGTGTGTAACTGTAGTTATACACTACTACATGCTTGTGCAAAACGAATCGACTTACTAAGAAATGTCTCAAAGACATAGACTGAAATGCGATCTATAGAAAAGAGTGGGGAACTATATACGTCAGCCCCGATATTCTCTTATGCCCTTTTGTCAAGTATTTTTAGTCGTACTAAAGCATCTAGCTAGAGCAGTCGCACATTACTGACGTTATTCCTTCCTTGTGCGAGTTTGAATAAACGAAAGTTATTTTATTTGAAATACACATTGTGTATTATCATTTATTTAACACCCATTTCCAATATTATGAATATTTTTCTTTGTGAATATATACTGCAAACATGTGTATTATTCTACAATATGTAATGTTGTAAAAATTCACTTAAATGTGCGTGTCTGGAAACCTGTAAAATTCGGCGGTTTTAATGATATATTGCTAATGATGTGTAGAATTTAGTAGAAATAAAAAAAAGATTACTTGGGATATATTTATAACTAATATTAAAATGATCAACAGTTTTACAGTTCAAACACTAAAGGATAAAAGTTTGGCGGATTTGCCCGTGCATATTGTCCAAATGAAATATTACATAAAACGAAAGTTACGGTTGTTGTTTATCCGAGCTCGAATTTTAAGTAAGGTGAACGCACCCATTATAAAATACCCTCTAAATTGTGCCCCTTTTATGAAACAGTATTAAAAATTGTAAAATAAAATATAATCAAGTGTATTATTGTAGAATACGTTGTAAAAATTCATTCAAATGTGCGTGTCTCCAAGCCTATAGAAATTGTCGGTTTTAAGGTGATGCTAAACTCTCTTGTTACCATAAAATATGAGGAACAATTTTTTTAATTCAATATTTAATTTTGAGAAAACATCTCTCTGAAAAGTTGTTGTTTTTGACGAGGACAATAACGTTTCATAGAGATATTTACTAAAAATTAAAAATAAAATAAGAAAAGTGGTTCCTCATATTTGTCGGTGACTGGTGGCTTTAGCATCACCTGAGCCGAAGCAGCTGATTTATACGACTTCATTTTCGAATTGTATTTATAATTATAAATGATTTCACAACATCTGCAATAGCTTAAATTACAGTTTTCGATCCATAGAGTTGAATTATCTGAACACCGTTTTAATATTGATATCATTTTCATATGAATAAAGTTTTTTGTCTAAACGTTTGCTAATTGTATTTAAGTCATACGTATAAGTTTAGTATATTAGTTAAAAATATTTAGCTTTACACATAAATAATATAGTTGTAATCGCCTGAATCAAATCTATAAGTTAATTAATTTATAATTTTAATATAAATTTTACAAATTTTACAAGTAGAGAGATTTATTATACGAAAAAATTTATTTTCTTAAATAATTGGTATTAAGTTGACTTTACACTTAATATATGGCTAAATTGAACATTAAAAATTATTTAATATAATAAAAACTTCAATTGCGAGAAAAAAAAGGACAATTATGGGTGTTCATACTGAGCAACAATCGCACTGTTCATACTGAGCAACAATAAATTACATTATGCCGTTTTAGGTTACATTGCTTCAGAAAAATAAAATACTGGCGCAATGACACGATTACTCCTCCATGAAGTCCTAAAAATTACGTAGATCCCAACGGTAAAACCGTTTTTTCATACGTGCCCCTAAATAACAACTTTTTTATATAGGTGTAAGAATGTCAAGTCAACGAAAAGTCAACAAAAATATAACTTCAGATGCGGTTTTGTTTCTTAAGCCTATGAAAAAGTTGTTATTTAAAGGCACATTCGGAAAAACGATTTTACCGTTGTATGTACTCATTTCTATTAAGACAAAAGCTTATTCATGAGGAGATGGGTCAGCTTTGAAAATTAACTTTTGACTCGAAGTATAGTGCTTGTCCATTATTTTTGCAAGAACTTACAGAGGGGTAAGTTAAAAAAGACGACCTCAGATTATACTTAATACATCAATAATATGAATCTAATTCAACATGTAAAATGCCGCTATGGCACTGGGAGTGGGTCCATACTGGAGGACTCCCCTAAGTAAATTTTATCTTAGCGCCATAAGTAGAATGTTAAATAACATTCGTACGCGTAAAAGAATAATTCAATAATAAGGACGGGTATTTCAATATTTGCCATCAAATTTTTATATAAAAGTACAGATCGAAAAAAGAACACTTACCAAGTTTCAGCCTAAACCATGAGGATTGTGACCTTCTAGAATTTTTTGAGTTTTTATAATTAGTGAATAAACAGTCATTTTCGAAAAATTCCACAAGACTGCTGTTTTTAACCATTTTAAATGTACCAAAATAAAATTTCTTTGAAAAAAAAATACAGTAGCATGTACCACCCCCCGTCGTCTGCGATACTTGCATACTCGATGTAAAAAATATCTGGTCGAATTTATTTGAATTCTTTAAAATCCTCTCCAACAAGGTTAATTGAATTATATGTATATCATTAAATTTAAAGAGACTGAAATGACGCTCCAAAGTGTTTGGAGACGTTCTGATCATACGGCGGCACATCTGATGTCGTTATCGTGACATTATTAAGAAACATTATATACATAGTAAACTCGCAAAATTGGTTTTTATGCATTTGGAAAGGTAATGTTTCTATACAAGAAGCAATTCAATATGTCACCTAACCCAATAGATATTGAGGAATCTGTGAAAATATATTTAACCCCGTTTTACCCTCATGTAGATTTAAAAAAGAAAATCCTAGAGACTATTCACTCGGAAATGGCAGTGCGTGATTTTCTTCATTTCCTTCTATTACACATATTAAGGAAATCACTCAATACCTCCCAAGAAACTTGAAAGGGTTCTGTGCACCTTGGGATACCAAAAATTGAAGTAACCCTGGTAGAAAATTATCTAGTTTTATCGAGGCCCTCGATTATTTCCAAGGCAAACTAGATAGATCTACATAGTTCTAGATTAATTTTCTATCAGGGAATGCAAAATAAGTGGTAAAATTGTTATTACACTGAGAGAAATAGTGTAGTAAAATTTACTTTTGGTTTTGCAACTTGGGGACACTCATCTGTATCATAACAATTATTATAGTACCTATATAGCAAAATTTATTATTTTATACTGTAAATTTTACTATTTTATATAGTTATGATGTCTTAAAATGTGATGTATAAAATTGTAAAATTTACAATATTTGATATATTATATATAATAGTAATTTTTATGATAATGACGAGTCCCCAAGTTACAAAGCAAATAGTAAATTTTATTACACTATTTCTCTCAGTATAGCAAAAGTGTTAGTAAAAATCTGCATCGTAGGCCACCCCAACCCCAGATCTTTAATTTTAATAGTTCACGAATGAATTTACCAAAAAGACTTTTGTTAAAAGACAATATTATTAAAAGACAATCGAAAATCAGGGTTATTGGTAGAACTTGATGAAATAAAGAAATTTGGACTAGTTTCTAGTGAAGTCACTTTTTTCCGCAACTGCGGGAAATAATTACTTTTCTCCCACATTTGTGGGAAAAAAGTGATTTGCGGGCAAAAAGTGTCATTTTGTTCTCGCTTTTCAGGGGAAAAATTGGCCATTTTTGTTCAGATGGGCATAAACGATATTATATGCCATTCCCAGAAATGTTCAATTGCTTTTCAAAGAGGTAACATTAACTTTCTTAAAAAATTGGTCAAAAAATGTTAAGAGGATGTGGGTCGCTATACGCATTGTTTACCACGGAAAATATTTAAAACTGTTTTACGGTTAGAAATAATACCGGAATTTTTTGAAACTGTCAAAACCAAACATTGCTAATACAATATACAAATTTGCAGGACATAGAAGTCATTTTTATTTACAAAATTTGTAAAATCTCGAATAACTGGTTAAAATAAAAATAGTCGGTAATACAGATTCCTGTAATAAATTCTATTTTTTTAAGTGTTTCAATATTCCCTTTGAATTTGTAAAAACTATATCTCGTTAAATTTTTAAGATATTTTAAATAATAGCTACTTTCACCTCTATAGATAAATTAATTAATCACATAGTTGTATATTTTTGAACCCATTTTTGTATGCAATCAATAATTAAATTTCTTGAAAATTTAATTGATGATTCCTGGTGCAAATAATGTTTTAAAAGTAAAAAGTCGTAATTCGAAACTTTGATTAATTTATAGATTTTATAATATAAATTTCACTCCAACCTAGTGTGAAAGTTAGAGTGAATCCTTACTCACTCTCCAATTTACAGTGGTAAAATTCACTTATTAGACTTGAGTGACCAAATTCACTCTTTTAGAGTGAAAATTCACTCTTTTGGAGTGAAACCCTCGTTCACTCTACATTTAGAGTGAAAATTTCACTCCAAAAAATTTAGAGAGTAACCAATGTTATTAACGCCGTTTACAATAAATTTACATTACAAGTTTCAGATGCCGAATATTTATTATAACGATGTAGGAGATTTATCTGTAGATATGAAAATGTGTTTTTAAAGTTTTTGTATCTGTATCTAGCGGAATATTTCTAATTTATTTATTCTAATCCCTCATTTAGGTTCCCCCCATAAATGTAACGGAACGTAATCAAGTAGCAACATTGATTTAAGGCGCAACGAAAGAATATAGTTGACTATAAATATAGTAAATAGGGAAAAAGGTTAGCGCCTTTGCGTCCTTGGATTTAATGAACAAAATGATATTTATTACTAAAAAATTTATAGATTGACATTTTTTGTAAGTACTTAGTTATCGCGGAAGCGAGTTCAACGCGTAATTTTTACGTGATCCGTAGAAAATAATCATTGAAATTCGGTATGTAAAATGCTCGATAGTTATATGTATAGTAAACAAAAACTTTTATTTTCGCTATTTGACAGCTGTACTGATTACAGCTTTTCGACGATTATTTTATAAGGATCGCGCATAAACAATGCGTCAAGCTCGCTTCCGCGGTAAGTACTTATAAAAAGATGTCAAGGTACACTTAATTTTTTTAGTGTGAAGTATTGTTTCGTTTGTGTAAGATCCAAAGTCGCAAAAGGACTAACCGTTTTTCCCTATTACTATATGTACAGTATACATAAGTATAAGTATATAGTAGAAGTATATCTATATGCTTTCGTGGCGTCTTAATATTTTATTAATTATTCATGACAATGATGTATTAAATATGTATTACGGAGTTTCAATACCGAATTGAAAGGAATAGAAAATTTTTCGATTTTATTTTCGATATCTGAAACTTGTAATGTTAAGTTATTGTTAACCGCATAAAATAACATTCGTTATGTTTACTCGTTCAACTTTATCGAAGAAAAAACTGAAATTAACAATTTGTAAGAAGCGCAGCGTCACGAGACTTTTGCGATTATTATGGTAAAACAGTGACTCGCTCTCCTCTGTGTGCTCAACTCTTCCCCTATGCCTGTCCGCCCACCACCCTTCATGCTGAGTGGCGCGCTCCCCACCATAGGCCCTTATGCTCAATTTCTAAATGTGCTCATTGTCCGGGGCTCCAAGGTTTCATACGTCGTAACCTGCCGAGTAAAATACAGCTGTTTGAGTAGTTATCCTTTTAAATAATAATACAGCTAATGATTGCTTAAAAAATTAATGCTTTATTACGGAATTCCAGAGTTGAGGAGTAACTGTAATAATTAAAACGTTAAAAATTAAATTTTCACTAGTTATAAGGGAAGAAGCTACAAACAAAAGCAAAATCGGTTAAGCATTGATAGATATATTTTTTATTTTCCTTTGTACGCTAAACCTTCCTTAAAATAACAGTACAGCCAGAAAACCTTCAAAAAAGGATATTACTTTGATTATCGTTTTGCGCAACAGGTTTTGATCAGCTTGAATGTATGTATTCCTTTAAGTAAAACTTAGAAATCTATCTTGTAATAATATATTTTTTGCTTCTAACCAAATTTATTATTAATATTGCCGAGACAAAATTTGTATTTAAACTTTTATAAATAGGTTTCAACATAGACTAATAGTCCATTATCATGCGGCGAATGGTATGCTAACATATTCGCCCAGAGGATGACCGGTGGCGCCCTTCAAAAGATCAAAACTCGGGTAGTATATTCAACATATATATATCGTATATATAGTAATGCTTCACGATTACACTTCTATTTCCATTTTCTACCATCTCGTGCACTGCAATCGTTTCTTTTATCTTCTCCAAACAGATGCTCATAGCGAATAGGTGCGAGAGAGAGGGTATACTCGATTGTGACCGCGGCGCTCGACTCGAGCAGACTCGTTAGTGTTGTTACGCGTGCATACCTTCTTGGCTGGGGATTCGCGGGCAGAATCAAAATTCTGAAATCCTTTTTCGTCGCTATAGCATATAGGGCGAGGGAATTTCAATTTTACATTCTCTTTCTTAGCAAAGTTATTTTTCTGATCTTCACTTGTTAATTAGTGTTCTAATAATATATTATCACCAGTGGTGATTTTATCGCAGTTATTGAGACTATCTATTCGCCGATTGGCTTCAAAAAGGAATCTCTGTAGAGAGGATCTGTTCATAATTCAGAGCACACCGGCCTTTTCTTAATTACAGATTTTCCCGGTTGAGGAGCTTTTTCGGATGTCTCAAAGGATTTTACATTATCATAAAAGTACGGGATCAACTTTCTGACTGAAATTCTTCGAATGAAGGTTTCTAAGTAACCGATTTATTTTGGACTAAATAAGTCATTTCATCCATCTTTATTAAAGTATTTATACTACCGATATTCATTAAAGCAATTTCGAATTTTCTTTCATCTCAATTTTATTTGGACACCAATTTTTCTATTGATTGATTTATTGACCTTGACTTTTCACTGTCAGTAATTTTTAGGGCTTTAATTTAGTCATCAGTTTTTCTTTAAATTTGTTGTTATCCTATTAGTTCTAAGAATTTATATTATTCTTGGAAAATTTTAGACCTTGCCTCATTTTAGGCCGGCATTAAATGTTTTTTATTTGCCTCTGATTTTGCCACGTGACATAAAATCAAATTTACTTTCAGTTTTCAAGAGCTTGTTTATTCTCCCTGTCTTATAGACAGAAACTCTCAGTAAGAATAATACTTGTGATGTTTATTTTGATTTCCTTATATAGACGCGCCTGATCTTATTTACGTTACTTTCTTTCTCTGTAACTTCTAACAGTTATATAAGTGTTCAATATTATGAAATTGAATTTCAATACGAAATTTTGTTTGAACTCAATTTAAGTGAGGAATTGTATCGTGATTCTGGCAGATTCTCGCCATTGATACTTCTAATTTCAAATATCAACTTATATATAATAAAATTTTGTTTACAATAAATTCAAACACCACAATTGATTTCTGTAATTCAAGATAAAATATTATATGTTCCTAAATAAAATCTGGCGTTTATTTGAGGCATCATTCATAATTATTTTGTTTCTCCAATTTCAACCTTTCGTATTTCAAATTAGGACTCCATTTTTTATTCTTTTTCTATTATATATATATTAGGGTGCGCCTTATTTCCCAAACTGCATAATTTAATGAGTGCCGGCCCGAAAAGCTCCTCATTTTATTCAAAAGTAATGGTACTATCACCAGAATTCGTCTAGGTGGTCGCCAACTAGTGCCTGTAGAGTTAGCTTTTATCACGATTTGAAATACCCGGCAAAAATCTTTTTACAATCTATAGCAATTATTTACGAGCTTGCTAAATCATCTTGGCCATTTAAAAAATATTCTGTAATGCTGTCTGATGTAAAAAAAATCACGTACGACTTTTTTTCTAACTTTATTAAAAATTCTTATATCAAAAAACATATATAATGGCATAAAACTGAAGAATATTATTGAGATGATAATTAAATCTGTTTAGTCTTAGCTTAGCTATGGTAATATTTCATATTAGTTCATGAATTTGAGTGGTTCCATGTTCTGTACATAGACGTGTGTAGTTGGCTCTGGTGCTCTGGATTAGAATTAACGAAAAAACTCCCATGATTGGATTTAAACCCTTATTCATGCCTTACTCTTTACTCTTCTAGTTCGACACTACCACTTAAGGATCTGTTTTCACGGTAACGCGGGCACTGAGTTCAGTTACCGTGGAAATGGAACGGAACGGGATGGAATAAGCAGACCGCCAGTGGCGCCAGTGCTCGGTACTCGAACACTCTGTACTCGATGTCCGCGCCACCGGGAGGACCCTAACAATCATTAAAAAAAATTAAAAATCTGTATAAACAATACAGAGACATACAAAAAAATTTAGGAAAATCTTTTAATAAAGACAAAGAACAGAATTTCTCCAAATATTTAAATGAAATATTCGATACTTCTCATGGGAGTTTCAGAAATTCTATGACTGAAGAGGAACGTAATGAGTTATTTGCATTAACTTTGGAAAAAATTTCAAACAGAGAAAGAAACTCAAGAACAAATAAAAACACATCAATCAATGGTTAGAAAAATATACAGTTTATATTAATAACAAACATTCCTAGTAGAAATAGATAATGTAATTCATGTAATTTACTTAAAGGGACCTAACCAAGTTAAAATAATGGTAACGCTCGCTTGACTTGGAAATAGCGATAGAACCCTTCAGATCATAAATTTTTTATTTTAAGGTGGTTAGATCTTCACAAGTATAATAAATTTTTATTGGGCTGTTTCATGTCAACCCGTGGAAAACATTTTCAAACGCTGGGTGATTTAATATATGATATTCAATGTATAACTGTTTTTTACATCAAAAGAAGATAGTACGTTATAATTTTAAGCATTTTTAATTGTTTGGATTGGTTTTGACCTGCAGTTAAATAATTTTCATATTAATTATCCAACTTGGATTAAATTGCCACCCGAGGAAAATATTCATTTTAGGTTATACTTGATCTTCTATAAAAAAACCTTTCTAAAAGGTAAAATGTTGGCGAGTAAATGTTTCTTTACAAAAGTAATGAAATCCCCAAAATATAACTGTCAACTAATTGTATTTTATCTTTTGGGTACACGCATGTGGATATTTTTTCAGAAAATAAAATTTTCCACTGGAATCTTAGTCGATACAACAGTTTCTATACATTTAACAATTGAACAATAATAAATTCACTATGCACCAGTCTGACCATTAAAATTGACTTGCGAATGACTATATATAAAAATTTCAAAATTTTCCTTTTGTCGGTCCCAGGTAAAATATGATCTCAGCTAGTTCACATTATGAAAGGATCAGTCTAATTTTAAATTGCTTATCTACTTTTGGCATTTCCAAAAACATATTATATCATATACTTTTAATGCATAGTACAGAAGCTATTGAAAAAATTCAAACTAAATAATATTAAAAAGTACGGTTCAAGACTTGAAGTGTTTTAGAAGTTTTGCAATAGCTTTTGGACTATGCATTAAAAGTATATGATATAATATGTTTTTGAAATGCCAAAAGTTGATGAGCAATTTAAAATTAGACTCATCCTTTAATAATTTGAATAATAGCTGAGATCATATTTTACCTGGGACCGACAAAAGGAAAATTTTGAAATTTTTATATATGGTCATTCGCAAGTCAATTTTAATGGTCTGACTGGTGCATAGTGAATTTATTATTGTTAAATATATAGAAACTGTTGTATCGACTAAAATTCCAGTGGAAAATTTTATTTTCTGAAATAATATATCCACATGCGTGTACCCAAAAGATAAAATACAATTAGTTGACAGTTATACATTGGGGATTTCACTACTTTTGTAAAGAAACTTTTACTCGCCAACATTTTACCTTTTAGAAACGTTTTTTATAAAAGATCAAGTATAACCTAAAATGAATATTTTCCTCGGGTGACAATTTAATCCAAGTTGGATAATTAATATGAAAATTATTTAACTGCAGGTCAAAACCAATCCAAACAATTAAAAATGCTTAAAATTATAACGTACTATCTTGTTTTGATGTAAAAAACAGTTATACATTGAATATCATATATTAAATCACCCAGCGTTACCAAACCGGATATATAGCTGTAATCATGAATAATGGGTTTTAAGTACTAAAAAGTGTATTACTCATTGTAGAAAGCTCGACCCACTTCCCACCACGTCTAGATTTAAAGATTTTATGATAAGAAATGCAAAAAAATTTTTTTGATATTTTGATCATGTGGCGCGTAGCCAGAATTTGATTTTTAGTGTAAAATCACATGGAAACTAATTCAAAACATGCTATATAGGTCATACATATAATTTTTTCAAATTCTACAGAATATTTACAAAAAAAATGTATGTATATATTTTTACCTAAAATGCTTCTATCATGCCTTAAAAGATCATTAAAGTTGGCTAGATAAGCAAGAATTCAGAAAATCTTAAATTTTGATATGGCCATAACTTTGCAATGGAGGGACTTAGAGGTCTGAAATTTTTTGTGTGTTCATTTGGGGGTATATTGGACTTGGAAAACAATTTTGGCCGAGATTTGAAAATTTTTTCCACGAGTTGACGTGAAACAGCCCATTACATATTTGTCGTTTCACAATTACATGATTCCCATTTATTTCTACTAGGGTTACAATTTTCAAGTAGCAATCAATATTTTATCATCTTTTTTTGATTTGATTTAGATCAGATTTCTGATGAGAACAAAGAGCCCAACATTTCTGATGAAGTGATGCCTCTTTACAAATCAACAAATCAACGTCAATCAACAAATACTGTAGGTGAAGGGTGGGATTTTGTTGGTATTGATAACAATTCTCAAGTAACTATAAATGAAGGATTGAATCAAACATTAGGTACTGATGATTCAGGAAATATCCAAACATTATTTGACGATGAAATGCAACGTATCAAACTCATGTCAGAACAAGAAATACAGGCAATTATTCTTGGAGACGAGAAAACCAACAACACAGGAGCGATGGAAGAAACTAAAGCTACGAGTGATATAACGACCCATGAAAATATACTAGATAATTTATCTGGTAAGTAAAAATTTTAATTATATAATGAAATAATACATGCCCTGGTAGAAAATTGAGCATATTAGATGGTCGGTTCACGATCTATTGGGCAGATCCGTTTCCTAATAGTTCGCCAGAAATAAACCAGCATCTGACCAGAAATTTATAGAAAATCTAAATAGCTTACATAACCCTAAAAAATTATTGAAAATGTAAATCCCATTATAGTACTTCTGCGTTAAAACAGCATGCAAATTTTTATTCGATTATTTATTTGATTTTTTTATGTCTTATTTAATTATAAAACTCTAACCTTAAAAAAACTTTTAATGAAATAAGTTTTTAGTTTTTATTTCGAATCTATCCCAAATATATCTTAGCATTCTATTAATAATAAGCTATTAAATCCATGACATAATAATCATTATTAACTTATAAAAATTCGTTAAACGTTATTTTTTATTTATTTATTCATTAACCATAAGTTGGTCAGGTTTCTGACGAGAAAACGTCGACAGGTAGCAGGGTTTCTGGCCAGACTTTTAAGCAGAAATTGGCCATTCCCTATAAAATAGAGTAAAATCTGGCGAACATATGGGGAACGTTTCTACCAGGGTGCAAGGAAAGATATAAACATATGGGTGATTCTGTCGTAACTTGCACAAAACACATGCTTGCTTCCCAGATGCTTATGTATTTGAAAAAAGAACGCTCAAGAGGTTTTCGATATTTCAAAAACAAATTTCTACTAAAGTGTCAGTTCCGTAACCTCAAAATACTGTCAGTTCTGTAACACATTTGTCATTTATGCATGGACTAATATGATTACTTTTTATAGAAGTAATTTCTTGTGGTTTGGCTTTAGGTACTTGTTTGATATGTAATTTGAGTTAGGATAAGCGCCCCATAAGTTAAAAATAGTTCATTTTACTATGGGGTCATTTTGAACGCTGTTTTGTCCAAGTTATATGGCAGAATCGCCCATATCTGATTAAGATAATAATAGTACTTACACATTTCTTTTTCTCGCATATTAAATGACTAATCATAATTTTATAACTGAGAATTAATATTTCACTTTATTTTTACAAATTCAAAAAGATTTCTAAAATATTACATTTCGATACGGGTGTGGAACAGAGATGTGCGAGTCAAAAGTCGAGTTTTATATTTGGTTACGACATTATGGTGGATGTAATTAAACCAAAGATATAATAATACATTATAAGTGTTTAGATTTTAAGTTAACATATTAATTGAACAGATTTAATAGATTCAGAAGCAAACAAATTGTGAGAGGTTGAAAAATTGGTACAAATAACCAATCGAGTTATTTTTCAGGCAAAAATTTGAAAAAAAACTCGAAAAAGTACTCGAAGCTTTAAGTAACATATCACTGTTTTGAAACAAGGAATAAACCATTGTATTCGTTAGATATGTGTAAAAACTCAACAATCGTGGTGTTTAAGTAGATTTTTATCATCCCACACTTATTTTGCAATCAAAATTAAAAAAGTTCGAGTTTGACTCGCACATCTCTATTGTGGAAGGTGATTATTTACCTCTGTGACGTTTTTCGCACAAGCGAAGCAAGTGCGAAAAGTCACACGAGGTTAAAATCACCTTACACACCAGTATGTGAGTCAATTATGCAATAGTTTTGAAATATTTCATCCTCTTTTTATTCTGCATGATATATACACAATTACATGAGATTTTTATAATTTATGCAAGTACTATTTTAGTTATAAATATTTTCAGAAAATTTAGAGATCCTATTTACGCCTTCTAGTGAAGAATTCGTAGGAGGAAGCCAGAGTACTGATGTTTCAAAGTTTTCTCTCAAAGGGCGAAATTATATCAAAAAGAATGTTCGAGGAGATACTAATGTCATGACATCCAATGTTGTAGCAGCTCTAGATAATTGCAAAATATCATATAGAAATAGTGTCCATATTATTGTAGCAGTTGCCGATGCATTAGGTCACGACCCTCAGACACTTATTCTTAATGCAACATCTTTTAGGAGGATGAGAGAACAAATTAGAAGAACTTTAGCAGAAAACATAAAAGTCTTGTTTCAACAAGCTGAAATCAAAGATGTGAGTGTTCATTTTGACGGAAAAATTGTTCTAGACTCTTTCACTGTCAAGAAAATTGACAGATTTCCAATTCTTGTTAGTACTGGTGATACACAAAAAATTATTGATGTTCCTGCGCTAGAAGATGGCAAAGGAATAACTCAAGCTAATGCGATTTACATCGCCTTGAAAAATTGGGGGTTGTGTGACGCTGTGCAAGCATTGTGCTGCGATACTACTAATGCCAATTTAGGTCCAAAATCTGGTGCAGCTGTCATCTTAGAAAGTTTATTAGAAAAAGATCTTCTTTATTTACCATGTCGTCTTCACATAATGGAGATAATCTTAAGTAGCTGTTTTGAACTTAAGTTTCCAGGTACAATGGGTCCAAATGTTCAGTTATTTAAAAGATTTCAGAGTTCGTGGTCAGAAATTACTAAACAGAATTATCAAAATGGACTGTTGGACATAAATGTACTACTAAGAGACCAGGTTAAAGAAACAGTTCAACTTATAGAAAACTTTTTAATAACAAAGATGCCACGAGGCGACTACCGGGAACTTCTTGAGCTTTTATTGAAGTTTTTAGGAAAAGGCTCTGACACCACTTTTAAAAAGCCTGGGGCATGCCATCATGCGAGATGGATGGCGAAAGCCATTTACAGTTTGAAAATCTATTTGTTCCGTCAATCTTTCAAACTAACTAATAAAGAAGTGAAGGGATTGTTGGAAATATGCCAATTCATTGTATTTGTTTATTTAGAAATATGGTACACAGCATCGCAATCTATTGAAGCTCCTACAAATGATTTGAAAACTATTAGAAAACTATGCGAGTATAAAAATGTCGATGAAAAAATTGCTGTAACCGCTCTCAACAAGCTTCGAAACCACCTTTAGTATCTGACGCCAGAATGTAGTGTGATGTCACTTTTTAACGAGAACCTAACAACGTCTTTAAATGAAAAAATATTAGAAGCAATGAAGAATGATATTGAGAGCGATACGGAACCTCCAAAAAAGTTATATGTTCATTCCTTAGCAGATATGGAGGCACTTCAGTTGAAAGAAATATACTATTTCATTAATGAACACTCAATTAAGTTCTTTCAGAGATTCAAGTTGGGCACAGAATTCTTAAAACTAGATATTTCAAAATGGGAGAAAAATGAAGAATTTTTGAAATCCCGTGAAAAAGTCAGATCACTAAAAGTTACAAATGACTTGGCAGAGAGAGCTGTACATTTGATGCAAGAATATGTTAATGTGCTAACGACAAAAGAGGATCAGAAGCAGTATTTAATCCAAATCTGTGAAGAATTTAAAAAAGAATGTCCAAATGCTACCAAATCTAGTATTGTAAAGAAATTTAAAACACAGTAAAAATGTTGTACTTTTTACATCGAATATACTCTACACGACTGTATTGCCCTACACAAAATACTTCATAGAAATTTTGTACATGAAAATTCTCTACATACATGTTGAATGATTTTACTTTATCGCATAAATCTACACAATCCTACAACCTATCGTTGTAACAATGCATAACAATAGGGTATACGATTGTGTAGAATGTTACAATGGAGTAAAATAATTTAACCCGTGAGTAGAGAATTTTTAAGTACGTACAAAATTTCTGTGCAGAATTTTTTTTCCTTTAAAAAAATACATTTGTATAGAGTATTTTTATGTAGAGTATGTTTGGTATCGTACTTTTGAAGTTTCCACCTAGTACATTAATAGAAAATTCATCAATTATTAACATATTTATTCCACTGGTACATTACAGCTTTACTGTGGTTAGATGCACATTTGCAAACAACATTTTTTCACAGATTCTCTACTTAAATATCTTAAATCTACCTTTTAATAATGTTTGGTTTTTTATAATTATTGATAAATGTCAGATTTCAAACAGTTCTACGAGATCAAATTAATTTTTCACAAAGCTAGACATGTGATAAAATATAGAAGCTAATTAGATCTAAGTTTTTTTTAATGTTAGTAGTACATAAAAAATAAAGTTGTAATATAAATAATTTTAACACAAATCTTATGTAAAAAGACATGAACGTATTATAAGAGTCTCCCTTATATATAAAAAGAAAAGTTTATAAGGTATTCCTACTATATCATAAAATTATATATTTGTAAATAAAAAACAAATAAAATTGTATTTAACAAAAAAATTTTAATTCCCATACAAATCACATATAACTGATGCAAAAGTACTGATTTCTACTACTTCGATTTTTCTCCACCAGTAGAGCGCCACCCGTACCCTTTAAATCGCAATCCCAATAGCTTAGTGCAGCTTCTGCAGTTCTGCTTTTGTCAGCAAGGTGGCAAACTGTGTTGCTCGATCAATCGAATCACGTAGTTCATGGTTGAACTCGCCCCGACAGCGTTTCATAAGCACCAAGTGAACATTGATACACGCTAGGTCCAAGGTAGAAAATAAGGATCTGTCTCAATGATGCCCCGTACGACGGGTGCACTGTAGGATCGATGGCGTGATTAAATTGGTCAATCAAAAGAGAATGAACCAATTCCACCGTTGATCCTACAGTACACCTATGATGTAAAGATACCTGCATTGAAGTTTTGACATAATAGACTGTTTATTAATTTCTGCACAAGGTGTGTTCTTTAAGACAGCTCCCAATCGCCGCCATTCTTAGTCCATGGTATTTTGAATGAGCTATGGCGGGGATTGGGAGCCATCCTAAAGAACACACCTTGTATTTATACAAATGAGTACACCCGTCGCACGGGGCATCATAGAGACATACCTAAAGCATAGAAATAAGATTGTCTATTATGTCAAAATTCTAGCGTTTTTATGACATTATTTATATTTTAATGGTTATGAATATTTTTTAATAAACTTATTAAACTTATCTGCGACGTAAAAAAAGTGATTTTTTGACGGTAGACAGCGTTAGAAAATAATTTGGAATGGCCAAGATGATTTAACAAGCTCGTATAGAATTGCTAGATGATAAGAAAGATTTTTGCCGGGTATTTCAAATCGTGATAAAAGCTAACTCTACAGGCACTAGTTGGCGACCACCTAGACGAATTCTGGTGATAGTACCATTACTTTTGAGTAAAATGAGGAGTTTTTCGGGCCGGCACTCATTAAAATATGCAGTTTGGGAAATAAGGCGCACCCTAATATATATATATATATATATATATATATATATATATATATATATATATATATATATATATATATATATATATATATATATATATATATATATATAACCTCAATATTACGGTACTTATCTTTGGACTCTCACAGTTCTCCGCGCTTCGATTCGTCGCGAGGATCAGTCGCGAGGATCAGATCAGTATCTGGAGAATCAAAGCGAGGAACGCTTTTAACTACAGATACAAATTTGACAAATCCAATTTCTTAAGTTTTAGTCTTCATCCTTTTAAAATAGGTTATATATGTATATTTTTTCTTTACATATCCTCATTTCTTCAAGTCTTCATATATTTAAAAAAAGGATATTTACATGATAAGACTTAGAATGGTAATGGGCAGCGTTGGTCACGGTCGGATTTCAGATGGCAGAATCCCTAGGTCCTAGTAATAAAATTTGACATAGTGGTTAGCTATGTTCAGATCGTTGGCGTGAAATGCCGCGGGATGTTCTCAAACCCATCCGATTCGACTCTGCCAGATAATCTGCCAGATAAATCTCGATTTTTTGACTTTCCCGTCCGCCATATTGGATCCGCCATCTTGAATTTTCAAAATCTGACCTCGGATTCGGATTCAGCGCGGCTCGGGACCCTATGAAATGTAAACAGTTTCCCCGCACCATAGCTGTAACTCTTATGTGCAGGAAAGGGTTAAAGAAGTTTTTCACCTATAAAAGTAACTTTTTATTGGTGGCCGGAATTGTACCAAGGCTGACCGGTATTACCCTTTCATATGGGGTAAATCCGGTCAAAATGCTTTGTTTTATATCAGCTTAAAGCTTCGATATCTTACATTTTTATATTAAACCAATAAGAAATATTTTAAGTTAATTATTTTAACTATCACAATAATTATTTAAATTTAAAAAACAATTTGAAAGTGGAAATAACAAGCACGTTTGCTTAAGTGACCGGCAATACCCCTTTCTTCTCTAAAACCATTAAAATTTCGTGAAAAACTGTGAAATTGGGCTTACATTTGGAACAGAATTTTAAAAAATAATTATAGAATATTTCATAAATTTTGTCACAGTTTCTCATAGTATTTCACAGTTTTTCACAGTTACTCACATTTTATCACACTTTCTCACAGTTGTAATTTCCTTTATATAAGACAATGTAACGAAAAAGAATGTAAGAAAATGTGAAAAACTGTGAAAAACTGTACATATTTGTTTTGTAACAGACGTTTCAAAAGTATGTGTATTTTCACATTTTTTCACACTTTCTCGCATTTTTTTCATACATTTTCACAGTTTTTCACAGTTGTTATTTGCAGTAGGGAAGTTCTATTTTTTTAAAATAACTAATAACTTTTAATTCTACTTGTAGTATGCAACATTCTTTAACTCTATAACTATTCGTGTTAGTTATTTTACTGGAGTCTGTTTATTTTACAGCTTCTTTTGGTAATAAAAAAATATTTTCGAAACGCTATATTTTATGCTGTCGAGCCCCCCCCCCCCCCCTCTACTTTCCATTTTTCCATTGTGATTTTTTCAGTCGCGGAATTAAATATTGGTTTTTCGGTGAGTTGAAAATGCATGTTTTACAAACTTTTAAGACATATAACTAGACCATAGAACGCATATTAAATCTGATAAAATATTTTTATGAAGATATAAAAAAATTTAGTTACAAAAATAAAAAATATATTTCCAATTCACAACAAATGTTTTTCAATCGTAGACTCGACAAATTAAAAATGTTTTTACCCTATTTAAACTATAACTTTAAGTAATACATTTTTGTTAGTAAACCCACAGTTTTAATGAGTTGTTTTTACATTATATTAAATAATTATAAAACTGAACAATTAAATTTGCGAGGGTGTAAACGGATGATTGCAAGTAATAACGGAATCCATTAAATCGGAAGGTATAATAAGCCGTTTTATCAAGAAAGTTTGTTTATCACGAATATTTGTTTAGAATACAGTAGTCGATAATACAGATTCCTGTAAAAAAAGTGATTTTTGAAATAAAACTTTATGCTCTTCGTATTTATATAAAAATTATCTAGTTAAATTTTATAAGATTCTGTTATTATGCAGATTCAGAAAACAAGTTGAGAGTAACTACTCAAAATGAGAGTCCACTCTCAAGTTGAGGTTATGAAACCAGACTAAAGTTGAGAGTCTGTAGTTAGGTGTTCTTTTTGAGTATTTTAAGTTAGGTTAACACTTAAGTTCAGACTTAATTCTTAAGATAAAAGTAACGCTTAACTTGAATGTTAATTAGCAACCGAAATCACCCTCAAGTTAGGTTTTATTTTGAGTGTTTATCTTGAGTGTTTATGTTGACTTATTTTATTTTAATTTTTATTTTTATTTTTATTTTTAGATCCAGCACAACCCGAGCTCGAGCTCGAACGCGGGCGCATGCATCCCAAGCTCGGGCGCGAGTGCGGGCACGCCTGAAGCTTGGGCGCATCCCAAGCTCGGACGCAAGCGGAGGCGCATCCCGAGCTCGGGCGCGAGCGCGAGCGTACTCCGTCCTCGGTGGCATCCCAAGCTCATCGTGAGCGCGGACGCATCCCGAGCTGGGGCGCGAACGCGAGTACATCCCAAGCTCGAGTTCGAGCGCGGGCACACTTCAAGCTGGGTCCCGAGCATGTGCGCACCTGAAGCCCGGGCCCGAGCGCCCCTCAAACGCGAGGTGGAGTCCGAGCACGAGCGGTGCGCCCCGCGTACGAGAGGGAGGAGGGAGGCCGAGCGCTCACTGCGTACTGCCTCGCGTTAGAGAAGGGGCCCGTTCGCCCCTCAAACGCGAGGTGAAGTTCCAGCATGAGTTATGTGCCCCGCGGATGTGAGGGGTGGGAAGGAGGCCGAGCGTTCATGCGTACTGCCTTGCGATCGAGAAGGGGCTCGAGTGCTCAAGAGCGGTCTGCTTTACACGCGCGCGGTTCGCTTCTGTCACCGGGCGGACGATGGTGCGCAATCAAACTCGCATCTATCGAGGCTGTGCCCACACGCGCGTCTCACGCCTCGTGTCCTCGCGGTAGTCCCCGCACTGAAGGGGTTACACAAAAGCACGCGGGTCGTGCTCGGGCATAGGTTTGGAGAAGGCGAGGTCACTCGCGTTCCTGCGGTACCCTCGTGTTCAAGGGTGTGCTGGAGCGACCTTCCGAATTGGTCGAAAATACGAGGCTGTCTATGCGATTGCCAGGGAAATTTTAGCAAGCACCCCCGCCCAGGGGTATGGCGAGTGTACCCTGGTAGTCGACCCTTATGCCCCAGCTTTGCCACAGGAGCCCGTGTATTCCGGAATTTTTTCTCGATTCCGCGGGTTAGCATACGCGCGTGCGGATGTTCTTGTATCAGGGCTAGCGCACGCGGATAGATGCCTTCTCGGACGCGATAAAATTTCCCGGAATACGAGTGCTCCTCTGTCAAGGCTGGTGCACGGGGCCAATTTCCAGGGTTCATTCGCGTTACTCGTACGCTGGGATACATGGGAGAATTTCACTCGGGCACTCGCTACTGTGAATGCACTGTTAAACTTTGATAGAATGTTATTAATAGTATTATCTATGCACCCGCAAAACTGTAAGAATCATACTGGTACAAAAATGGAAATAAACTATAGTTAGCTATCCTCATTCAAAAATATTGCTAAGTAAACATTGTTACATGTGCTATTAGCATGTCCAGATTGTGGTAAAGTCTGTAGAAAAGTGTATACCACACTTTAGTTTTCTGCCTTATTTAAAAACTTTTGGGTTGCTTTTAATATTTTAACATATTAATATATGAATTGAAGACATTAAGTTATAAGTAATGTCGTTTAATGATGATTTGAAATATAAATTAACTTTTTAACCTTATTGTCACAGGTGAACTATACCTTAATATTTTCGTTTTTGTTTTTTAAAATTGTGTGACAAAGAAAGTTAAATAAGTGCGCTCTAAGCAAGGCTGAATGTCAGTAAAAGTCAAAACCCTATGTCAGTGGTGGACAAAAGAAATTTATCCTATAAAACAATAATGGAATCATAAATAATTACGAATTAACATTTATTTAATTACTCCTACTATTTTACTTTAAAGTCATTTTTCTCAATTCTTTATTTTCATAACTTCTAGTTGCTTTTTGCGCAGTAGATTCGTTTCTTATGTTTTAAATGTATAATAATCTATTTTTTATATACATCTTTTATAAAGGTTTGATTTCATGCAGCGAATTATTCGTGGCGAATGATATGCTAATATATAGGTAGGTTCGAGAGAGAAAGTATGAGTATACCCTCCTTTTTTCCTCCAGTCTAGGTAATCGAACTATTGGCTGAATAAATGACCTGTTCGATATGCCCCATTACCATTCTAAGTCTTATCATGTAAATATCCTTTTTTTAAATATATGAAGACTTGAAGAAATGAGGAAATGTAAAGAAAAAATATACATATATAACCTATTTTAAAAGGATGAAGAGTAAAACTTAAGAAATTGGATTTGTCAAATTTGTATCTGTAGTTAAAAGCGTTCCTCGCTTTGATTCTCCAGATAAGGTAGTGGACCCGGTTCTCGATAGGTACCCAGTTGTCGATAACTCGAAGGAATAATACGATTTTAGATATATTTTGAGCAATTTTTCGGTACGAGAAAATTATTTCTATATTAAGAATATATCACTGAATAAATATTTTGAATTATAAAAACTCAGTTAGCGCTACTTGTTAAATAGAAATTCACACTTCTTGGCACTCTCAGATTTGATGAGTTTCTCGACGTTTCCTTAATCACGACCGTAACAAACAGTAAACTTTAAAGTGACATTTTTGTAATAAATAGAACGTTTTAAAAAACTATAAAGCCAAGATTAGCTTTAAATTCAACAAAATAAGCGTAATCAAAAAATTAAATTTTGATTTATTTACTTATAACTATTTTAATTCATATATCGACAACTCCGTCTTAATTATGCGTACGTTCCCAGTTGTCGATAGTCAGATAATATATACAAAATACAAATAAATTTTTCTTTAAATGTTATTTCAATGCTTAAAAGTACTTAAGCACTACTTTTAATTAATAATTATGTAATTATAATAATCAAAATGTGTATGTTATTCAATCAAGTTTTGACATAACCTAGAACCTAACCTGAATAATGGGCTTGCTGGTATATCGATAACTGGGTCTTTTGCATCTATCGAGAATTGCTCCGACTCGTAAAATGGTTATCGACAACTGCTCCCTCGGATTATTTTTTGGTTTATTGAATTTAGAAGTAAACATTACGTTAAAATTTCGTCTTTTTCGAGTTATTTGCTAAATAAGTATATTAATTAATAGTTGAAAACAAAAAATTCCAATTTTTTCAAATTAAAGCATTTTTTATAGCGAAATAAGTTGAGTCTGTGACTAAGCTATCGAGAACAGGGTCAACTACCTTACTGAGTGGACTGAGCCGCGCGACGAATCGAAGCGCGGAGAACTGTGAGAGTCCAAAGATAAGTACCGTAATATTGAGGTTATATATATATATATATATATATATATATATATATATATATATATATATATATATATATATATATATATATATATATATATATATATATATATAATAGAAAAAGAATAAAAAATGGAGTCCTAATTTGAAATACGAAAGGTTGAAATTCGAGAAACAAAATAATTATGAATGATGCCTCAAATAAACGCCAGATTTTATTTAGGAACATATAATATTTTATCTTGAATTACAGAAATCAATTGTGGTGTTTGAATTTATTGTAAACAAAATTTTATTATATATAAGTTGATATTTGAAATTAGAAGTATCAATGGGGAGAATTTGCCAGAATCACGATACAATTCCTCACTTAAATTGAGTTCAAACAAAATTTCGTGTTGAAATTCAATTTCATAATATTGAACACTTATATAACTGTTAGAAGTTACAGAGAAAGAAAGTAACGTAAATAAGATCAGGCGCGTCTATATAAGGAAATCAAAATAAACATCACAAGTATTATTCTTACTGAGAGTTTCTGTCTATAAGACAGGGAGAATAAACAAGCTCTTGAAAACTGAAAGTAAATTTGATTTTATGTCACGTGGCAAAATCAGAGGCAAATAAAAAACATTTAATGCCAATAGAAAAATTGGTGTCCAAATAAAATTGAGATGAAAGAAAATTCGAAATTGCTTTAATGAATATCGGTAGTATAAATACTTTAATAAAGATGGATGAAACGACTTATTTAGTCCAAAATAAATCGGTTACTTAGAAACCTTCATTCGAAGAATTTCAGTCAGAAAGTTGATCCCGTACTTTTATGATAATGTAAAATCCTTAGAGACATCCGAAAAAGCTTCTCAACCAGGAAAATCTGTAATTAAGAAAAGGCCGGTGTGCTCTGAATGATGAACAGATCCTCTCTACAGAGATTCCTTTTTGAAGCCAATCAGCGAATAGATAGTTACTCGTACGCTGGGATACATGGGAAAATTTCACTCGGGCACTCGCTACTGTGAATGCACTGTTACACAAAAGCACGCGGGTCGTGCTTGGGCATAGGTTTGGCAGAGGCGAGGTCACTCGCGTCTCTGCGGTACCCTCGTGTTCAAGGGTGTGCTGGAGCGACCTTCCGAGTTGGTCAAAAATACGAGGCTGTCTATGCGATCGCCAGGGAAATTTTAACAAGCACCCCCGCCCAGGTGTATGGCGAGTGTACCCTGTTAGCCGACCCTTATGCCCCAGCTTTGCCACAGGAGCCCGTGTATTCCGGAATTTTTTCTCGATTCCGCGGGTTAGCATACGCGCGTGCGGATGTTCTTGTATCAGGGCTAGCGCACGCGGATGGATGCCTTCTCGGACGCGATAAAATTTCCCGGAATACGAGTGCTCCTCTGTCAAGGCTGGTGCACGGGGCCAATTTCCAGGGTTCATGCGCGTTACTCGTACGCTGGGATACATGGGAGAATTTCACTCGGGCACTCGCTACTGTGAATGCACTGTAAGAAAAGCTGTTCCAGATTAATAAATATCATAATAATATATAAAAATTTAAAATGCAAACATCTAAATAGAAATTATGAATAAATATCAATAAAGATTACATTGAATTAAATACGATTAAATGCTTATGTTAAATAGGTTCTGGAATAAAATTAATTAAAATCAAAGTAATCTATTTCATTCGGGATTTCTGCTCCGAAATTTCACAATAACTCGATTATATTTTTTGTATAGTACGTTGCAGGATATTAAAACCGATAAAAACCGATTAAAATTAAAATATTGTTATAGGGTTTAATACGAAAGAGTAGCTAATTTTATGTCTATTTTAATCGGTAGTAATAGGTTATTGTAATTGGAATTAATAGGTTTTAATATTCAACTACCGAAATTACCATGTTGAAAATGTCTTATTTCAACCAATTAAACCCGATTAAACCCGATTAAACCCGACTAAAATCGATTAAAATAATTAATAACTATTAAAATGGAGCACAAAACCGTATTAAAAACGATTATTTAACTGGTTTGAATACGGTTTTGTGCTCCATTTTAATAGATTTTAATGATTTTAATCTGGTTTAATCAGACATTCAGCTAGGGTAAGTAATCCATTAAAATCCTATATAATGGTGAAATTCCGGAGCACAATTTCCGACCGAAATGGATTACATTTTTTTTAATCCGATTTAATCGGTTATTTTTAGCAAGGAGGATAGCTATAAGCAAGTCACCAACAGCTCCATTCGTTTGACAATCACCCATATCTGTTTCACTATTTAAAGATTCTTCGATGAAAACTTTACTACAGCTGTTTTAAATCTTATTAAGTAAATATGATTTTTTATAAAATTTACATTATATATATAAGGTTTACATCAATTTCTGTAGAGATGACCCATTGGCTGCCAAGGGGGTCTAATATTTTTTTCTTAAAGTTTGTAAAAAGATGAAGAAATCTTTTTTTAGTACGTTCAAATTGATAAAAATGGGAGTCACTAGAATTTCTTTTAAATATCCGTTATTTGTCCATGTTTGAAAATTCATAACATTCTACTGGGTCACATAGTGAACTTTAGGGACTGAAAATTTTGTTCAGAATTTCTTTCCGTAGGTACTTTCATATAAAAAATCGGCGGCAAGTAACAAAGACTCGAGTACGCACGTATTTTCAAAATTTGTTTGGAATGACTTATATACATATACTTTTACATAGAAGACACAATTAGACGTATATAGATACAACCTCGTTGCTTAACCAAACAAGAATATAAATAGAGAACATCATAACTAAAAGAATATTAGTTTTAAAGTATCAACAAATTTATTTATTGTTTTGTGATAAAATAAGTATGTGATAACATTATAAGATATTATTTTAACCCGTTGATTGTCAAATTTTTTCTAGTTAAGGAAAATCATTTTGTTTCTGTAAATGTCTTTTTTATATCAAAAATTGGTAAAAAACGCAAATTTGATCGTTGCAAAAATTTTGTATATTTTCTTTTTTTTTTCAACCACAAGAAATCGGTTGTCATGTTATTTCTGGAGGGAAAATGTTGCTTATATTTATGAATGGTACTCAATTTCTTCAGAACTTTTTCTCTTATAATAAAAAAGTTATTGCAATATTTCTTGAAGAATAGGTTGAGCAATATATTACGTTAATGCAGTCAATGGATTACATATAAACGAGCTATGTTATGATTTCATAACGATTTGGTAAGAACGTTCTAAAAAGAAACAAAGACTTTTGGAAAAATAAGTTTATACAAAGACTAAGACATAGTGAGGCTAGTTGACTTAAAATATTATTATTTAGTGTTTAATTAAAGAAACGTTGGACTGCTTTTTGTAAAAACGTTTGTTGCATGTAAGATGTTTTTTTAAATAAATATTGATGTTTTACATAAGAATTAAAAAAAAAATTGACGGTCATTGACAGTCCTTTGACCATCATTTTCTTGGTCAATTTACCATTAGTAAAAAAGAAGGTCATTTAACAACACTAAAAACGACTCAAGCAATTTCGGATGATTTTGGATGAAATCTTACAAAACCGGAAAGTAAAACTATCCTGTGATATCTAAATTCATCCGAACATTTCAGGGCTGTTAAAAAATTCAATAAATTTGAATCAGACTACGCAGCTTGTATAATATTTGTCAAACATTAAGAATGATATCTTAATAACGAATGAATATTACTTCATGATTGTATCGAATATATAAAATTTCAAATCTCATATTGACAAAAAAATATTTAGGCAATATTTGGTAAATGTAGGTAAGAATTAGATTTGCTCTTTCAATATTGCAATCATGTAAAAACATAATTCACAAATTTTTATAAATATTAAAAAATTGGTTTAATGCACGGAGAGAATTATCCGATAAAAATTACCGTAAAAATCACGGTAACCGTGAGACATTGTGCATTTCCAGGACTTTTTATATATATTTTACAAAATTATTACTTTTTATCCTATAAACTTTATTATATGAATAATAAATTTTACCTTAAAATTTATTAAGAAGTTGTAGAAAAAGTGCGGAGAAATATGCATAATTTTTACCGTTCAGTCCTATAAATTTTACCCTGAAGTCAGTATAAAGTCGCGGCAGCTAGCTTCAAGATGTCGGTAAAACAGTCTCATGTTTCGCATGGTAACTGTAAGCGCCTGCATACGCCGCATGTACGTTTAACCTTCGTTTGCACCTCGACCTCGTGGAGGGTTTTTTATTAGTTATATTACTATAGTACTTATTTAATGTATAAAAGTTTGTTAAGATTAATAAATGATCTATGGTTCTAAATCGTATAAGATTTATATTTCCCTATACATACAAAATATTTTATTTGTTAAAGCTCATACAATGTTGCTATATTCATAATAACTCTAAAATATATATTTTTTGTAAAAATCAAGATAATAACGTAAATTTTCCACGAATTAAATTTTTTGTCGATTGTATTTATCATTGTATTGCACCATATTGTATGAATTTCATTATTGTATTCTCGGTTAAAACCTTTTGAAATTAATTTTATTATGAAGATAAATAACGATCTAAAAAATGTTAAATTGTCATATTTTTATTATGCAAGTGCGATATTTACATTTATGTTATACATAACTTAACCTATAATTTTATATCAAATTTATTTCTTCTAATCCAATAAAATAATTACTCTTCCTAAATAATAAATAAATAAGTCAGCGTAATTATAAAAAACAATTCTTAAAAATATTATATAAAATTATACTACTTAAAAATAATGTTAGTCGTACTACATTATATCCGGCCATTTTTACCCATCTGTACTAGAATTTTTACCGTTCAGTTTAGCAAAATTCATCGTGTGAACTTCGTAAAATGTACTCAGATAGCGCTACGTCCCGCTCTTACTATTACTGAACGGTAATTTTTAGCGTAAATTTAATTGTAATTTTTACAACAAAATTCTCTCTGTGTACATGATAAATATTTATTAATGGTTATGTAATATTGAAGAAATATTGCTTCAAGATTGTATCGCATTAATAAAATTTCATATTGGCCAAAAAATTATTCGGGAAATATTAGATAAATATTACAGGTATGAAATGCAGCGCTCTTGTAAATTTGAAAAAATTGGTTCAATATGTTACAAATATTTATTAATGATTATATAATATTGAAGAAATATTCGTTCAAGATTGTATCGTATTAATAACATTTCATATTGACCAAAAAATTATTTATAAAATGTCAGATAAATATTGCAAGAAGGAAATGGCCGCGCAATAAAACTCAACCCATTTGTCCAGATTAGAATATTTTGGCTCAAAATTTTTTTGCAAGTTTCTGACATCATCCCGAACAATCAATCCTACGTATTTGTCTCGATGTTTTTTTAGATCAACAAATGAAATTCAAAATTCAATAATAGATTTTCAAAATGGCGGAAAGAAATTTTTTCAAAATTTTTTAAATACGATTCATGGTTTGACGTGAAAAACTGTGTTAAAAAAATTTTATTCGTCACCCTGTCATTTATTTACCAGTAGGCTGAAATTTCATCCGGGCTTCCGCTTAAAATACGCCCAATTACACACACACACACATACACATACACTCACACTCATACGCACGCATGTACGCACACACACACACGTGCACGCATACACGCAAATACGCACGCATGCTTTTCATGCATTCACTTGCGCACGCACACACACCTATATGCACGCAGGCAGATACGCATGTACGGACAGGCACGCACAATAATTTGATAATACTGAATTTTCAATTAAATTTTGCTTTACAAATTAGTAAATAATATCATATAATTTTTATTTATTATAGTTGTAAATCATTACGATCTACATACATTTACATACATTTTGTATACATTCTGTAAATAAATTATTTTTTACTGCAGATTTTATTTACGAAAATATTTTATATCGGCTATGTTAATTTTCAATACTGAGTTCTATATAATATCCGAATATGTCCGTGGTTTGTCAAGAATGAATGTTAAAAAGTGGTTTTAATTTAATATTAGTAGTGTTAAATAAAAATACATAATAATGTGTTCAAACGACTCATGTGAATGGCATTGACGTCAGTATCTTATAAGTGAAAGTACATAAGCACGTGTTTGTGAACAAAGGCGCTAATGCAATTAGCTCAACACAGGAGTTGTCTCCAATAAAAGTGGCATTCCAAAAGGTTGAGAGATGGTACAATAACAAAAACGATAATCCGGCGTTTTTAAGGTCATGAGCTCCGGTTAAGCGCATCAATCAATAAAACGTGGCGAGTCTTTCAGAGTCATCGTATGGAAAAGAAAATCAATCAGTTGCAAAAGTAAACGAGCCGTTCGATAGAAGCTTACGCGTATCATTGACATTTTAATAGCAATGAGAATCGAGATGCGTGAAACCGATGAAAAGCAAAAGCAAATAAGATAACGAAGCCTGCACTTACATCCTGGATCGGTGCACTTGCTCACGACAGACTCGAAAAAGTCAGGCGCCTCGGCTTCGAAGCAGCACCTGATCAGGGCCATTTCGCCGACGCACTATCCGAACCAGCGGCGGCGGCGTTCTTTTCGGCTTCCTGCGCGTCTTCCGCGAAAACGGAACTTTGCGAGGGCCGCATGAAGGAAAAACGAGAGTGAGCATCGACGCGTACGGCCGACAGGCACGCCTCTGCTCCACTAACCCGCATATCACGCGCCGACCCTGACTCGTATACACACGCGCACCCTTTACGTTCCGTACCAGCTACTACTATTACTACTACTACCGCCACCCTTCTCTCTTCCGGTGCTTTGGCGTGTAGTGTGCGCGCGCGCCAACCGAGAGGGAGACGAGCATCCCTGACGTCACCAAATGAGGCGCCTAACAGCGCTGTAGCTCCTCCACTGGAGATGCTCGCGCGCAGATCACTTTTACTAAGCTTCCTTCTGCTATGCCGCGGAAAAAGCTTGATAAGTTCACTTTCGACCAGAATATGTTTTATATACAAATCAACTCACAAATTACTCACTGTCCATTTCTATATATTAGTAATAATTGAATTGTGCGTTTTTAACTCTTGTGCAGTAGGACGAATATATACCTCCAAAATACATGGCTATCCCATGTCAAAGTTAACAATTTATAAATTATAAGCAATAACGTCTACCATTATATACCATTTAACTTCCAAATTTTAAATAACTAATGAGAAAATAGTTTTTTTAATTTCTATTACATAAAAATAACTTAGTAAGAGCCAGAAACTATTTTGCACCTAATATATTTTTTGTTCTCATGATGGTCATTAAATTTTGTTAGTATTTGCGATTACAAAATAAAGATTATGCGTCGATTAGTTCATACAATTTATTTTTTTAATTTTTAAAGCTTATTGAAGTATATCTAACACGTTACAATATATTGAAATAAATTATAAATGGAATAAGTATGTTACACATGTTAGAAAAGGTATCGCTTGTATTGCTAATATGTGCAGGCCACAATTATTATCCGCATATCCCGGCAAACGCAAGTTATCTGAAAATTTCTTTAAGATAATATTAAGATATCTGTAGATATATTATTGTTTGCTGAGATTGGACATAGCTAGTACACCTATTACGCAAATGTCCGATACAATGCACCGATATATTAGACATAGTAGAAAAGCGGTTTGGTCGGCGCGGCGGATTCGATGTCGCACCTCGTCATCTCGAATATTTGTATCGTTTTTCAAGATAAGAGTTTGCTTATTAGATTTAATAGTTCTAAAATAGCAAATATACCAAAAATAAAAACTGCTGCCAATTCATTGGCCTCAGCTTCCTCAAACTTAAAAGGAGAGTCCACAACCTCTGGGAAACGATTTTTGACCAAACTTTAGGAGGTGGTTTCTGTACCTAAAAATGAAGCCTATCAACTGTAATCTTGTCCAATGGGCCCTTGTTTTCGAGATATGAGGTATATTATTTAAAATATTCGTCATTTTAATGAAAATAATGAACCTCTTCTTCTTACAACAACTCTACAAGTTTTTATGCTTGAAAAGTTGACGCAAAAGATAATTTAAGCTTTGTTTCGTATAAAAATATTATTTTGACGCAAACTTATTAACAACTGAAGATGGAGACTGAAAATACATGGAAAATCATGTAATTTAAGGGGTCAAGCCTGAGATAAATTCTGTAAAAATCATTGTCCATTTTATAGACATCAAAAATATTTTAACACAATCTAAGTTGATGCAAGTTTGTATATCTTAAATATGTATATTATATGTAATTTTGCCACGAATTAGACCCCTCTAAATGATCTTTATAATCCCTTGAAAATTCGACAATCAATATTATTGAATTTAAGCCTTTTTAACCACTTACCACGTGTTCTGAATCAGGCGGTGTATTTTTCATGGTCACCGAGGCTTTAAAGTATTCTTCAGAAGTATATTCATGGACTTAAGGAACTACATTTTAAAAATAAAATTTTTTTCAATTTTTAGGCACGCATGTATCAATAATAGAATTATTTTTGTAGTATTTTCATAGTATTATTATTGATATGTGTGTCTCTAACAATTGGAAATAATCTTCATTTAAAAATGTAGCTCCTTAAGTCCATGAATATACTTCTGAAGAATACTTCTCCTCGGTGACCATGAAAAATGCACTGCCTGATTCAAAAACACGTGGTAAGTGGTTAAAAAGTCTTAAATTCAATAATGTAGATTATCGAATGGACTATAAAGACCACTTAACGGGATCTAATTCCAGGCAAAATTTCATATAATATACATACTTAAGATATACAAGCTTGCATCAGCTTCAATTGTGTCAAAATATTTTTCCCGTCTACAAAATGGACAATGATTTTTACAGAATTTAATTCAGGCTTGACCCCTTAAAAGAGTTAAATTTCATAGAATATTCATGCTTTTTCGGTCTCTATCTTCAGTTGTTAATAACTTTGCGTCAGAATATTGTTATATGAAACAAAGCTTAAATTATGCACTCTAAAACTAAAAGATTAAAAATTGACGCAAAAAAGATTAAACTGAGAAGTTTACTCATTTGCAAAGAATAAACTGCTGATTCTCTACTTTATAAAAGTAGAAAATATTATTGTAACTTTTAAAAGAGTGAAGTAGCGAATTTCATCTTTACGGAATGAGTAAATACCAAGATTTCTACTTTTTTACATATATCTACGCCCATAACCTCCTTACTCAATTTAATGATTTCTTTGCTTAAGATACTACTTAAATTCATCTTTATTATGGATCAAAGCATTTATAGTTGATTTCATTTTATTTATGTACACTGTGATCCATAATAAAGATGAATTTAAGTCGTATCTCAAGCCAAGATTTTATTAAATTGACTAAGGAGGTATGTGCGTAGATATATGTAAAAAAGTAGAAATCTTGGTATTTACTCATTCCGTAAAGACGAAATTCGCTACATTACTCTTTTAAAAGTTACAATAACATTTTCTACTTTTATAAAGTAGAGAATCAGCAGTTTATTCTTTGCAAATGAGTAAATTTCTCAGTTTAATCTTTTTTGCATCAATTTTTAATCTTTTAGGCTTAGATCGTAGCTTATTTTATCTACTTTCATTATCTTTTGCGTTAATTTCTCTAACATAAAAACTTGCAGAGTTTCTGTAGGAAGAAGAAGTACATTTTTTCATTAAAATAACGTATATTTGAAGTAAAATACCGCATATCTCGAGAACAAAGGCCCATTGGACAAGATTATGGGTACTATGCTTCATTTTTAGATACCAGAAACCACCTCCTAAAGTTTTGTCAAAAATTGTTTCCCAGAGGCTATTAACTCTCCTTGCTAGTAAATTATTCCTATATGAAATTATTTATTCTAATATATTAATGCGAATGGCTATTGCTTTTTAATAACCTAATTATTATAGAAAAATAGTATCATACCAATATAATTTAAATTTCTATGGTTAGATTCAAAGATATAACCTATAAAAGAGAACTGTTTCACTGTATAACAAAATAAAAACGATAGCTTATAAAAAGACATTTGTGTTCAAAATAGCTGATTTCAAGATTCAAAAACATTTTCACTGCGTTAATTACACTACCTATATTGTAGCTAGAAAAAAATTATAAACTTATATTTATAACTTACACTATCGATTTCAGAATATTGTAAAATATAGAAATCATTATAAAACCAAAACGTATCTACGAATCTTTAAACTTTTATAAAATCACCTTTCAAATGACTTTTCAGAACATAAACTTTGATTTAATTGTTCAATTTTGAACTGAAGTGTAGCTCTGGGAAGACCAAATTCCTCTGTTGAACCTTTGATTGATTTACCATTTTGGACGCCATTAATAGCAAGTTGCATTTGCTGATCACTCCAGGAATGTTTGATTGCTTTTCTTGTAGTTGCTAACCATGACTTGTAGAACATATCTTCCATAAACCAAGAAACGATAGTTTTAAAAACTTACAGCATGACTTGTTGATTGCATCCCTACTAAAAACAATCGCGCAATTATCACGCGAACATCGCGTGAGATTTTAGACCGATTTCTCGCGCGATTATCGCGTGATTATAGCGTGATATATGGAAAAATGTTTAAATAAAAAATT
This sequence comes from Gastracanthus pulcherrimus, assembly GCA_949152435.1. Classification (NCBI taxonomy): domain Eukaryota; kingdom Metazoa; phylum Arthropoda; class Insecta; order Hymenoptera; family Pteromalidae; genus Gastracanthus; species Gastracanthus pulcherrimus. The sequence continues at coordinate 129,007,210 of OX424576.1, forward strand.
ATTGATTGCAAAATCGTATATCAGTACTTTTTTTGAAAAATAAATAGTATAACACATATTAGGTTACAAAAATTATTATTGTTTATTTTTACAATTAATAAAAAATACATTTGGTACTGGAATAACGTGAATTCGTTTTTAGAAATTCAATGAATACATATGGTTTTAAAGAATTAATATTATATACCGAGCCGAGGATAATTGTTTTAGTTTTGCCAACATTAAGACGAAGACCAGCAGCCGGCGCCCAACCGGACACTGCATGCGCCGCTGCCGTCAAGCACGCGATGCCCTCTTGAAGTTCTTCTCTACTTACTCGGATGTAAATTTGAAGGTCGTCTGCGTAAAGAAGATATCTGACACAGTCACAACCCAAGATGCCAGCTAGATCATTGATATAGAGACTGAAAAGCAGGGGCCCCAAAACCGAGCCCTGTGGGACTCCAAAATTGGTGGTGAGCCAATCTGACTGACCATTGGATTTAGTAGTTACTCTTTGAGCATGCCCTGTTATTTGCGATTTAACCCACAGGGCTACGCTACGAGAGAAGCCCATACTAATCAGCCTCTTAAGAAGTCTGGTTGGGGAGATGGTATCGAAAGCTCTACTAAAGTCGAATAGTAACAAGATGGTCAAGAGTATTTTCTTGCTGTCGATTCCATCCGTAATGTCTTCAGTCAGTTTAAGTAAAGCGGTTTGGGTGCTGTGATATTGTCTGAAACCAGTCTGGAAGGGACCAAGAACCTTGTTAGATGTTAAGAACTTTGTAATTTGTTCATGAACAATTTTCTCCAGGACTTTTGAGAGAAAGCTAAGTAGCGCTATTGGTCTAAAGTCGGATACAGAGGAGGGTACGCTAGTCTTTTTCAGTGGCACAAGATGTTCTTTCTTTCCCTCTCGCATTCACTCTGGTTGATTCATACCCCCGCAAAGTGAGTATTAAGGGGGGGGGGGGGGGGGTAAGGTTAATTTGTGCAAAAAAAGGTACATTTTTGTGATTTTTTTTTCACGACTCGGTTAAAATTTATTTATTAAAACTAATGTTACATTATTGTAGTCCATTTAAATAATATTGTGGAATATTTTCATGAAAAAATATTGAAAAATACGGCAATGACATCAATTATTCGGAAGCGTCTCAGAAAAAAAGTTGAATTGCGGTGCCCCTCATAACTCGGTGCTGGATCATCAGAAATCAAAAAACCAAAGTTCGTTCGTCAGATAATTGCTTTTCCCAGGTAACACCGGGAGGGATTTTCGAAATTTCTATTTTTCACTTTGCGGGAACACTTTACATGAAAAAACGCGATTTTTGCCAAAAAAACGGCTAATTTGTTATTGTAAAATGAAAAATATAAACGAATTTGGAAAAAAAGCTCCAGCGTTACCTCATAAATTATGTAAAGAAATAGTGTTTAAAATTTCGAAAGGATCGGTGCAATAGCTTTGAAGTTATGATGGGCACCGACTTTGAAAATTTGAGTTTTGGGAAAAAAGCTTTAAAGTTTTGAACACTAAATAATTTGGAATAAAACGTTCATAAGCGAGATTTATCGGCTTACCTCATACTGAATCATCGATACCAGGTCCATAGAGGATGTTGCTGTCATCTATGATGTATAAAGAATCTTTTTGCTCCTGTCTACGACGAATCCTGCCATCTCTAGTTTGATTTTCAGCTTCCTGCTCTGCTCGGTTTATACGAATGTGATCAGTTGATCGCGCCCATTCATGAGCGCTTGATCTACTACTGATTCCCATGTCTTGCATGAAGGATAGTAGAGCAAAAGAACCTTCATTGAAGACACAGGCTGCCACATAAGCCGCAATCTCAACTATCACAGAGGTTCCGCTCAAGTGCTTTGGTGAGATTTGCCATATAAGTTGGTTCAAACTCTCATTGTTGTTTTGCGTGAATAGAAAGTTTACTGCTAAACTAAATTATGTTCTCTACACTGACTATATATACGGTACAGGTATGAGCATGTTTATACTTATCTTCAAATTTCTATAAAAGAAAGTAGGAGGAACGGTTCGGTATAATATAGGGAGCGTATCAGCTGCCAGGTAACAATAGCGCGCTCGAGCCGAGTAGGTATGGAAATCCAACAGGTAGGAAAATATTCATAACACCTGCAATTTTGCTCCGATCGACTTGAAATTTTTACACAATATTCTTGAGATACAACGCATTCAGTTTAAAAAAAATACGAAAAGAAAAATTTAAATACCTTACCCCCCCCCCCCCCCCCCCCCTTAGCTCATCAGGTATAAAACCGTGACGATACTCTCTGGTCTTTGGCAGGAGCCCAAGAGAGCAAAACTCTTTCCAGATATTCCTTCTGTATCGTCGTCGTATGCTGTCACGTTTCCTGTACATGTGTGCAAGCTCAGCGTCTACCCATGGAGGTCTCACTTTATTTTTGGGAGTAAAATATTTTAACGGTGCTACATCATTGATGACCTCCATAAGATTTTCGCCAAGACATGCTAGTCTCTTATCAACATCAACGTTCGCGTAATCGAGCGGCGACCAGTCACAATTAATTAGTTTTGTTAATAACTGATTTTGTTCTATGGATTTGAAGTCTCCATAACTAAAAAGTGAAGGTTTTGAAATTTGATTCAAGTGTATTTCTATAACAACATCGATAAGGTCATGATGGCTAGGAAAGATCGGCACTCGATTTCCAGCACTCAGTACTTTGTCATTTTCGTCTACTAGTATAACGTCGATCCATGTGTGAGATTCGCTGGTATGATGATGAGTCGCACCATGTTCTATTATTTTTAGCGATAGATCATCAGCTAAGCGCCTCACAAATTTTGCATCATCCGAAGTTGACAACAAGTTGGCATTTAAATCACCCATAATAATTTTGTAGCTAAAGTCACATGCACTCGATGTTAATTGCTCTGCTAGGTCCGACCCCTTAAGAAAGGGGGAGTGCGGCGGTCTGTATATTAACGCGACAAGTACTGGGGCCGAGTCGCCTTGTTGTTCAGAACAAATGAGATACTCCGGAATACCCGGGGGATACTCTCCCTCTTTTTGTAACGTGTTTGATCGAGCTAGAATTGTTGCTTTTAATGAATTGTGCACATACAAGACAACTCCACCCCCATGCTTGCTGCGATCCTGATGAATAATCGAAAAACCCTCTATTTGTACCAGCTTATCATCAACGTCAGGGTCGATATGCAACTCAGCAATCCCAAAGAGACGGTAAGATGGACGAGCATGAAGATATTGTCGGATCTGTTGAATGTGTCCCTTTAACGAGGTCACATTCAAGAAACCCGCTATCAATCCCCTGCAATTATTCTCTTTAGCCCTGCGCGAATCTAGTCATTCTTGCGCCGGTTCTTCGCTTGTAACTTTGTCGGTAGTTTGTACCTGATTCTGGTTTTCAGTTACATTTTTAGTTGCGTCTTTTTCATACATAGACAAGATTGATTGCAAATCGGCTGCTGTTGAAAAGGAATGTGACTTGGCACCGTCTCGCTTCTTTACTAAGAATATGCCCTGTCTGTGCCAAACATATTTGAAATTAAGACTTTTAGCATACACTTTAAGATTATTAAATTTTGTGAAGGTGTCTATCGAGGACTCCTATCGAGGAGTTCATTTATAAAAATCTTTTCTTGACACAGGCAGTCAGCAGTTTCTTGGTCAAGCAGCGAGATGTCAATGTCTTTAGTATTGAAGCTTGTAAAGTCTCTTTTAGCACGCATTATATCATTAGTCAGTGCTTCACTGAGATACTTATTACCCACGGAGAACGACGTCTTATGTTACCGGTAATGGTACTGTTAGTGTTAGCGTTTTGAAGAGTCGATTTGGGTGAGCGCAACAGGCGGATGTGTACGACATCTTCTCGTTTTATCGATGGAAGAACTGTGGCAAGAATGGCATACGCAATGTTACTATGTTTATCTTCGTCCTCGCAATCACACAAACTTGAAAAATGAAATTGCCATTCTTACCCGTAGTACCCCTATGCAAATCACTAGCCCGCGTGTTTCGCTCGGCTGTATTGCCGCTGCTAACTGCAGCTCCGTTAACGGTGTCGCTATTAATTTCATCGGCATCACCGATGGGATTACCATTAATAAAATAATTTAACCTACTAACATTATTATTATTATTAATATTATTATTGTTATCATTAACAATAGTACTATTGGTGATAGTTTTATCGACCATGGTTGTTACTTTATTAAGTAAATTAGAGAGATGATCTTTTAAAACCATGTTTTCCTGCAATAGTAGTAAGCGATCATTGTGCAACCCTTCCTGCTGTTCGGTTTGCACGATAATATGACTTTCAAGCGATGTAACCTTATTTGTTAGTTCTTTAATCGACTGTTCCATTGTTGGTATGGCAGACGACGAAGAAACAATAACATCAAGCTTATTCGCTATGAGAGTCTCTAGATTACTTACTATATTACGAAGATATTCCGCTTGATTATCTAAATAATCAACCATGGACGATGAAATTGTACATCTTTGAGCTGTACTTGCATCCAGTAGCGCAGAACTAGCCCCGGAAAATGCCGCGCCGTCTTTAGTTGGTGTCGATGTTTGGAGAAATTCTTCGCTCGTTGACTTTCTATGGAGATTTATCGCCGTAACACCTGCAACCCGCTTTACAGCTGCTGGTGCGAGCATGTGAGCCGATTAAATCTAGCTTCCGCGTAGTCTGGACAGTTCGAGCGCGAGACGCTCCTGCACCCCTCCCTTGCTGGAGTTGGCACTAGAGATAGACAGTCCAACTGGAGGTGGCAACCGCTATATAGCGCTGCGGGGTGTGGTGAGGGCCATTATTGCATCATTTGACGACTGCTGCGTCTTCGGAGCGACGATGAGTTTCGGTGAGCTGCGTGACGTGTTGGGGGCAGCCGTTGTGTAAACCATCGACTGTTGTGATTTAACTGTTTTTATTTCTCTCTCTCACTCTCTCTTCTGTACTAGTGTGCGATCTAATTTACTGCCTTGTATAATTGATGCCAACTTTTTCACAGTGAGGGCTTTTATGCAAGACACTACTGCGTGTTTTCGATATTGTTTTTATACATGCAATTCTTTTATGTCGTTGATGTAAAGACAGAAAAGCAAGGGCCCTAACACGGACCCCTGTGGCACTCCAAGGTTTGTTGACAACCAAGGTGACTTGGTGTCAGAGCGTTCAATAACAGCTTGCTTTCTACCCAAAATGTATGATTTAATCCAAATTAATGCATGCCTAGAACCCCAGAGCTTGCAGCTTTACTAAGAGCTTAGCTGGCGAAATCGTGTCAAAAGCCTTGCTGTAGTCAAACAGTAATACAGTGCGTTTCATAACTTTAAGACCACCCACATTTTGCGCTAAATCACTGTAATTTAATATTGTATTGATACATAAATTTTATAATCTTAAAAATAATCAAATTTCTCAACATTTTACGCTATTTAGACAATTTAAACATTTTTCTTAGTATTAAAATAACGAAATATCGTATTTTAGTCTATTTCATAAGAATAAGACCACTGTAAAGTTATATTATTTTATTACTATTCCTACTATATATTACAATAAATTAATTTAAACTATGATTTATCATTATATTTTAAAATGTATTAATAATGTAATTTATTGTAATTAAAGCTGCATATGAAAACATTATAATTATTATTAGAGCTTAATATTATGTGTGCAATATTTTTATTGTGTATTTGAGATATATATTACTATAGAATTTAATTCGTTATGTACAATATTTTAATTATAATATGTTTTATTTGTCAATAGTAATAAAAGACTGTAATTTTTAATTTAATAATTAATTGTACCTCCATTATTTTTTATTAATTCAAAAATGCGATTTCGCATACTTTCAACTAAATTTCGTAAAATTCTTTCATCAATTTCTTGCCAAGCTTTTAGAATAGCATCTTTTAATTGATTAACACTACCATATTGTTTATTTTCAGCATAAACTTTACGAACAAGAATAGCCCATAAATTTTCAATCGGATTAACGTCTGAAGAACACGCTGGCCAGGCTAGAACGATAATATCGTTATTGTTAAACCACACTTTCGTTTCACGACTTGCGTGAATTGATGCGTTATCTTGTTAAAATATCCAATCTTCTGTTTCATTATTATCTAAAAATGGCAAAAGGTGATCTTTCAGTACATTAATATACTCTTGTGAATTCATTTTACATGAAGGAAAAGCTAGAGGCAATTTATGTGAGATACAAAATCCTCCCCAAACCATCAAG